>JAWQFJ010006696.1:10000-70994 GCA_034096865.1 Theodoxus fluviatilis | reverse complement strand
TTCCAATCCAATGAGAAGAGAGAGAAGGGGAGGGGGGGGGGGAGCGAGATAGCGATAGAGAGCAAATAGAGAGAGAAAGGGGGGCGAGAGAGAGGAGGGAGCGAGAGAGAGAGGGAGGCAGGCGAGTCGGAGCAAGAGAGAGAGAGAGAGAGAGACCAGACAGGACAGACAGACAGACAGACAGACAGACAGACCGACCAGACAGACCGACAGACCATACAGACCAGACAGACAGACAGCAGACCAACAGACCAGTAACAGACAGAAACAGACAGGACAGACAGAACAAGACAGAGCAAGACAGACATAAGATAGACCAAGGACCAGAAGAGGAAGGCAGAGTAAACAGAAAGATGGAGATAGAGAGAGAGGCAGAAGAGAGAATTAGAAATTGAGTGGCTTATTGACTTTAAGTGCTACGATAATAAAACTAGCAAACAAGAACACATGCTAGTCGTTTCGCATCCCAGCCACACAAGACGAATACAGCTGACCGTCTGGGCCCTCCAAGTCTGCAATCAATAGGACGTATTAGGCAGTCGTATTTTCCCGCCGCGACTGAGAGTAAAAAATTGATATAAACTAGCACGTAGGGCGCGGCGCGGGAACAATATTTGCAGAGCGACAGCGATTCATAGGAAACAGCAGTGAGGCAGTGTGGACAACTCGGCGAACGTACATTTTCCACACGGTGCTGAGAGATCCTGGCATTCGAGGTGCATTTTCCACAACCTCGTGGTCCCGGACGGACTCCAGGATGTCGCGGGACGTTAGCTTCATCATTCGTCTAGTACCACCTCTTTTCATGGAGAGCTTGCTGTTCGTGGGCGTTGGATCTCACCGTCCCTCGCCTGTCTGTCAAATGCCGCTTATCTCCATGACTCTTTCTGACAAAATAGCGCCCTGTTCTGCAATGCCCGGTTCAGTTGTGTTCATGGCGTATGTTGCCCGGTCTGCACAAGGACCGGTGCTCGCGTGTCTGCAGTCAGGGTAGAGTCTGTGCTCTGTACAAAGAAAGGCACCGGGCGTGTGTTAATCGGGAGGACAAGGGCGGAAATGCGCGTCTGAAGCTCTGTCGGAAATTAGCTGGCTGAAATGCTCTGATTTGATTTGGCTTAACTGAATAGCCTCTCGTCGAGTAAGGGAGGCCTGTCTGCACGACTTTCTCCCCCGGGAGAGGGTTGTCAGTCCTGTAGATCGAATGGTTCTGTTTCGCACTCCAAGGACAGAGCAGAACTGGCTCTGTCGGTGGCGTTCCACAAAATATGACAGTCTGTTGCAGCTTGTCGAGTTCATGTGAATATGGCGAGAAATGTACTGTACATCTTTGAAAACGACACGGATCGAAAATGCTAGTAAAGTTTAATCAGAGTTTGATTTGCTAATCGTTAATTCATTGAAAAATTAAGGACGCAGCAATTGACACAACGTTTGGTAAATAAGTAACATGATCGAGTCACTAAGAATGAAATGCATATCACAATATTAAAAAATAATAATATACAGATTTTAAATCATTCTACTATTTTGCAAAATATGTGCATTTCGTAAGATATCACTGAAATTGAAATATATTACTCCATTCATTTAATCCATTCATTCCCAATCAGCATTTTGTGTTAGTTACATTATCGAATAATTAATGTACCGTTTCAACAGATTTTGTTAACAGCAGCATTAAAACATTTGTGAACCATCCGAACAAACACGGAACTTGCACAATTTTCCCCCTCTAAATCATGTGCTTGTTAAGTATTCATATTTGACAGAAAATTATACACTGAAAGATAGAAAAGTATATAGGAGCAACTTAACACGAATTCTTCCAGCAACCCACTGCAGCACATGTGTCGAAATAAAAAGTGGCACTGATTGGCTTAGATATATTGTCGCTCCACAGAGATAGTATTTAATATCATTGAAAACATTAGTAAACGTTACAAGTCTTTGGCCAAAATTTATGTCAACTACAAGCTGGATGCGAGTACACATGAACTTTTTTAATTTCATAGCTTGGTAAACAATGAAAATATTTAGAAATGTAGGAACAGCTAATGTGTGCATAAACTAAATGAACATTTTATAATATGAAATTTAGAAAATTAATCAAAAAGAATTCCGCATAAATTGCATGTTAAGCAGGGCAAAATTCCACGAAATTTTCATACATAAATAGACGAGTAAAAATCAACACGGTGAACTTTCAGTGTTGCTCTGAAAACTTATTTTTCAAATAATAAATATAACAAATAAATCCCTTTAGGTTCGGACAATTTTCTCTGTGTGTGCAACGACAAGCAATTTATACAAATGTAACAACAATTAAACAAACTGCCGTTACCACGAATTTTTACTGGTCGTACCGGAACGCGACCGCGCTACGATCACGAATTTGCAACAGACATTTCGTTCTAAATCAAACGAAATATCGTGCCCCATCCTTAGAAAATGTTCATGGACGAGTCAGTGAAATTCAATATTCATTAGGATCATGTGAAGCCAAAACAGAAAATCAGTCAGCTGGACTTTGTGCACTGTGCGAAGTTAAATAAGCTCGATCGGAGAAGACACGAGGGCGAGAGCGCGGCATTGTCGTGGGGAAATGACGGCTTTCTAATCCCGGAACAAAGCGGTCGATTATCTTTGGTCAAACTCAACAGACGCTCACTGGGAATCCACAGAGCTGAAGAGAAAAATCCATAGTCATTGTAGAGGCGCGAGGACATTGGCTACCCTGAAGTATCCCGAGGTGGACTTGCCACGAAACGGCGTGAGAGGAGAGAGCGGACACAACGCGGTCAACACAGAGGAGACATGTCACTGGCCAAATATAGTCCAAAGAATTATTTTTCACACGATTTTCCCGTTTACTCATTTTCCGTGTAAACAGACAACACTGAAAAATTATTGTTTTCGAGTTTGAACATTTTGCATCTGAAATTCAATTATTTTGCTGCACTGAAAATAGTCTTGCATCGAATATAATTCGCGCATGTAACACTGAATTAGTTATTAAATTTAAGTACACATTCTAAATTCACTGTCATCAACGGAAATTTGGGGAAATTAAAAATTAGGAAATATTTTCAATGGAACATTTTTAATTTTCAAAATAAAATTGGGGGTGGGGGGGTGGGGGCAAACTGGCATTTTGGTAAATCTGAAACAAAATATCTAAGAAAAAAGTAGTCATACTTTAGAATATTTACTCAAGGTACATGTAAAAAACGTTGTAGTAACCACATGTCACCCATATTTAAGCCTTTCCCCACCTAACTTCAAGCGCGCGGACGGGTTTTACTTCTCGGTCGCTATTTCGTTGCAGTCAAATTACAAATCCACGTCTCAATTTTTCACGAGTATTTTTTTAACATCTTATTATAAGGATATTGAAGAAAACGAGAAAAAATCACTGCGTTTAGAATACAATTCATCAGTTACCTTGTCTTCTAACAGTCAGCATACACTCTGGAAGGAGAGAGGAAGGGAGGGAGGGGGGAGGGAGGGGGGAGGGAGGGAGGGAGGAGGGAGAGAGAGTGAGAGAGAGAGATGTTGAATATGCAAAGAGAAGGGAAAACACCCACACATGGACTGCACACCACCACACTCTTCTCCTCTACTCTTACTTTAAGATTCATCACCACACGTCAACAATCATGCAGCCCAAATCCCACCCACCCACAATTCCACATCCCACCCACCCACAACTCCACATCCCACCCACCCACAACTCCACATCCCACCCACTCACAACTCCACATCCCACCCACCCACAACTCCACATCCCACACGATCACCGTGCGGCTGCCAAGTGCTCTATGACGTGGTGCTTGACTGTAGAAGAGGCCTTCCCTTGTCCGCGCTTCCTTGTCTCTCTCAGGCCTGCCTGGCGAGGCGCTAAGACTCTTACTCTCCATCGCTATCTGCCCTGCCGGGCGTCCCAGATTGCATCCTGAGCTGCTGATTGATCGGGGGAGTATGGAGCTCACCCGAGGTGGAGAGGCCCTCACAATACTTACATCGCTCGCTCGCCCCTTCTCTCCCTCCCTTGATCGCAGACCTGGGACCCTTAGCTACAGCAGCTGACACGAGGAATATGGAGGAGGAGATGAGGCAGGCGAAGAGCGAGCAGAATGCTGCCTCACACAGAGAATTTCCGTTGGAGAGCTCTCCGCGAGCATTCCTGGCATGGCAAACGTTCTCTGATGATGATCATTATTGGCGGGAGTCTGCACGCGCCTTTTCAGAGGCAATTACCACTGGACGTGTCTTCGTTTTGCAATAGCCAATTTAAGACGAATTCAGTTTCCTTCCACATGACGTAGTTATGAAGAAGGGTTAAATAGCAAAGACATCTGAGAGTCAGAAAAATGGTGGAAAGTTGGTATATGAAATAAGTAGATTCGTTTGTCAGTTTTGATGTTTCAAGCTTTTTCATATCAGGTTCCCGACAAAAAGCATTGTACATTTGTCGAATAATGCTGCTTGAATGTTGCCTCATACTTGTCAAAAGTAACTACGACCAATATTTTGAAAAAATATTTAATGTATTTAATTTTGAAATCCACTTCATTCCTCTGTTATTCTGGGTCAGTGTGCGAGGATCTATAAGCATTAGAGACCAGAAAAAGAGAATTGAGGGTGAGTAAACTGAAAGAATGAAATCAATTCAATTCTACAGGAAATGATCAGAAACCGACGACACGTACCTACAAAACCGTACTCCTAAAATCTGATCCTGCAAAGCGCTCTACTAATACACAACTTGGAGACATCTTATTCAAACAGAGAAATGCAATGACTATAAACTGCTGATTCTTATCCCCAATTTCCCCTGCCTGCAGAAGCTCTTTTCGTCCGAGGAAGCAGCCCATGGTGGGCTGATTCGGGGGCGGCTCAGGTGTGACAGGTGAGCGACTTAGCAGCAAGGCATCGACCAGGAGCGGGCAGGTGGGCAGCAGGCAGATGCCTCTCCTCACAAGAACGGTGCCAGGCTTTGTCTGCTGACAGCCCGAGTGGAGGCGTCGCGCTACGCAGCCAGCACTCCTGTAGTCTTGGAGAGGTCACCCGGTCTGTCTCTTTCGATGCTTGCGCGCGTGTGTGTGTGTGTGTGTGTGTGTGTGTGTGCGCGCGCGCGCGTGCGCGTGCGAGTGTGTACGTGTGTGCGCGTGCGTGCGTGTGCGTGTCGGTGTCTGTGTGCTCGCCTACCACCATCTGTGTGTATGTCTGTAGGTGCGCGTGTGTCTGTAGGCGTGTGTGTGTGTGTCTGTAGATTGTGTGCGTGTGTATGTGTGTGTGTGTGTGTGTGTGTGCGCGCGCGTTTCTTGCGCGGGGAATGGATGGATGTATGGAGTTTAAGGGCCTATCAGCCTTGTAGGCTATATAAGGCCACAACGTTAATAAACACCCATCTTTATCAAGGTAGTAAAACTCTCCACGACAGTGGAGTCTAGTACAATGCCCTTAATCAGTCACACGAAATCCATTAAATCGATACCCACTGCCCATCAGGCTTGCGCGGGGGCGTTATCTTCCTGTTTTTGTCCCCCAAAAATTTCTACAGCACGTGGGCAGGGAAAAATCACATCGTCATTTGTAAACTGTCACTACTTCGAAATCTGTGTGCGGGTCATTTACAATCTCTGTTTTAGGTCTGAAAACTTTTTTTATAAGCAATATCAATTAGAAATATATACATCTAATGCATCATCACTCTACATGTACGTAATCAACGCAAGGTGAGTGTTTTGTCCATAAGCTGTGAAAAGACATGCCTATGCATGGCACTGCAGTCTGCAATCACTGGAAGAGACATTGAGCTAAAGGTCAAGCAAAGCAGGCAGGGCTCTACGTCTTCTTTTTTCTGTAGCTTTATACAACATATTAAATAATCAATTAGACATACTATAAACACGTTGTTTTCTATACAATTTTGTGGTGGAAAATTCTGATTTTATTTTTGACACTAGAATTCCAATGTAGTCACATATCTTGACTACCGATGGCAGAATAAATATTCATGATGTATACACAAACGCAGACTGTGTCACATCTCTTGGCCATAGCGTCTTTAGAGACCTGTCACTGCCCAGTGAATGATGACCCGTTCGACAGACGGATTTTCTCCATGTGACTGAACAAGAACACGTAGGTGACGTCACGCCAGGATTCGGGCTGTCGACGCACCTTGGGCGTGCGCTTCTGATGAGGGGCGAGGGGCGGGCAAAGGAAACTCACTACAGTGATTGATCAGAATTTCTCCCCTGGGGCTGGAGGTTACCAAACCGAGAGGGTGGCGCCACTGGGACCAGACATCCGGTCAGGGAGATCATCTGCCACTGAGGGCGGACCGAAAGGCTGGCTGGCTACAGCAGCCGTTCTCATTTTTGACTATCGCAGGTGAAGCTTCACTGCTCTCGTTGTTCGTATCTTAATGTGGGTAGGAGGAGGAGGAGGAGGAGGAGGAGGAGGAAGAGGAGGAGGAGGAGGAGGAGGAGGAGGAGGAGGGGGAAGAGGAGGAGGAGGAGGAGGAGGAGGAGGAGGAGGAGGAGGAGGAGGAGGAGGAGGAGGAGGAGGAGGGGGAGGGGGAGAAGGAGGAGAAGGAGAAGAAGAAGGAAGGAAGGAGGAGAAGAAGGAGGAGAAGGAGGAAAAGGAGAAGAAGAAGGAAGGAGGAGAAGGAGGAGAAGAAGAAGAAGGAAGGAGGAGAAAGGGGAGTAGGAGAAGGGAGGAGGAGGAGAAGAAGAGAAGGAGGAGAGAAGGAGGAGGAGGAGGAGGAGGAGAAGAGAAGAGGTTGAGGAGGACGAAGGAGGAGGAGAAGAAGAAGGAGGAAGGAGGAGAAGAAGGAGGAGAAAGAGGAGAAGGAGAAGAAGAAGAAGGAGGGAGGAGAAGGAAGGAGGAGAATAATAAGAAGAAGGAGGGAGGAGAAGGAAGGAGGAGAAGGAGGAGGAGGAGGAGGAGGAGGAGGAGGAGGAGAGGAATAAGACGAAGAAGAAGTAGAGAGGAGAGAAGAAGAAGGAGGAGGAGGAGGAGGAGGAGGAGGAGGAGGAGGAGGAGGAGGAGGAGGAGGAGGAGGAGGAGGAGGAGAGGAGGAGGAGGAGGAGGAGGAGGAGGAGGAGGAGGAGGAGGAGGAGGAGGAGGAGGACGAGGAGGACGAGGAGGACGAGGAGGAAGAGGAGGAGGACGAGGAGGAGGAGGAAGAGGAGGACGACGAGGAGGACGAGAAGGACGAGGACGACGAGGAGGAGGACGAGGAGTGAAATCCAATATAAGCAGATGGGCAGATGAAAAATAGCGTGAGAAGATGAGAAAACGATTAATATTAAGAGCAGAAGCAGAAGCAGGAAGAGAAAAACAAAATAAGAAATGGGATCACAAAGTTAAAGAAACAGGAATAGAAACTCTGCTGAGACGGTCTGTGCTCCTTTCAAAGCAGTGCAGACACCAGGAGCTTGCTCAGGAGGTGAAGAAACGTGGCGTAGAGCACAGACTGTATTTGGTTTACGGCGTACGCGGAACCTATTGGAAGCTACCAGCTGGAAAACATTTTATATGGAGCGGATAGCAAACATAATGCCGACGCGGGACTTAATCTGGGCCGAGAGCTGACACCTGAATAGCGAATGCACACGTGCGTTGCAGGTAAGGGTCATAGAGGCCCGGTCTGTTAGCTTCCAGGAATGACTCGACCACGGCGTCAACGTGCATGTAAAGTAGTTACCTGCAAAATGAATGTGCGAAGGCAAGTCGATTTACACCCATTTCCATGAGCACTGTTACACCATTGCATCACAAGCTGGCAAAAACTCATGGACTGCACATTGATAACCACACACTGTTCACATTAATCTACCACTATTCCCATTACTCAGCTCATGGAAACTCCTTATTTTTTTAACCATATTTTCTTCATTTTGAATCACTGCCATGCAAACGTTTCTTATAGAGCTGCGTATGTTAGTAATTACGCACTGCTCGTTCGGGCACACCACTCTTCCTAATTATGCGAGTGAGATGGTTGTTCACATGTTTATTTTCTGCCATTCCCTAATAAACAATAAGGTTTTTATATTCTTTTTATGACGAGAAGAAATTATATGATGTCAAATTACATCTTTCTTTACACACAACACATCCTTATGAGCATTGACTCACTGACAATAACATGTAGATTTTAAAAACAAGTCATTGCAATTATGCGTAAACGCCAAGAACTGCACGTCAAAAATTTAATCTGACCATGGATTTTGATATTACAATGAAACAATTTATATAATTTTCGAAGTTTCAAAAACCACAGAAAAGCGTTGATTACGGATGCTGAAATTTCAGAGAGTTGAATTGCACATGTAATGAAAAACTGACGATTTAGTGACTAAAAAATCGTAGACTACTACAAAAAGACAATCCGCACATCCACCATCCCGCATGTCCACATTCTAACATTTCTGTCCGTTCTGACAGAATCACAAAATAAAGTAACTTACCAAGAAACGTCTCTCAGAACAAAATTCGTCCTTAGAGGTAAAATCCAATGTACACGTACACTCTCGCCAATCTGAAACGGCTTACTGCAAAGGTACAACCGATTTCACGTTTTCTCCCTCCGTCTGCTTTCCTGCTACTGACCACACTGGCCAGTCATCGTACCTACAGTGGACGCTATCACGGTAGACTGGACCCAGAAGAGAAACTAGTGGTGTGTCAGAGCAGACGCGGTAGAGAGAGGAGGTGCAGAGTGTGAGTGGCCACTTCGCAAGACATATGTCAAGGTGAGGGTGTCTCAAGTGCGCCATGACGAATACGCAACGCTTGCTACGGGGCCTTCCACCCGTGAACGCCGGCCTTCCTGACACGCAGTCGTCTGTGTCTTTGTCCAGTGCGTTTTCCTTCACTTCATCCCAACCCTCCCCTCTGTCTTTCTGTGTAGGAGCCATCGACTGTCTCAGATAATGAGTGCTCGATTTGAAGCCTCGTCAATGATCGGTACAAAAATGGCAGTCTCTGATGTGCAACAACAGCAAAATTATTGTCCTGTTTTGGCACGGGTCATCCTGCACTTTGTGCCAAACTTTTCAATCAACTTGAAATGTGTATACCGAAATTCGTCTTGTGATGAACACCATGAATGGCATAAAAAACCCCACAAAGCAAGTATTTATTCTAATAACTAAATTTTACGTAAGAGTATTCGGCGCGTATGTAAACAATCTTTTTCGAACTTAGATGAATACATCACTCAATATTTTTATTTTCGATTACTACTGAATACGCACATACGCACGCACACACACACACACACACACACACACACACACACACACACACACACACACACACACACACACATATATATATATATATATTATTTGTCAGATGATTTCTTCCGGAGAGAGAGAGAGAGAGAGAGAGAGAGAGAGAGAGAGAGAGGAGAAGAGAAGAGAAGAGAAGAGAAGAGAAGAGAAGAGAAGAGAAGAGAAGAGAAGAGAAGAGAAGAGAAGAGAAGAGAAGAGAAGAGAAGAGAAGAGAAGAGAAGAGAAGAGAAGTGAAGAGAAGTGAAGTGAAGTGAAGTGAAGAGAGAAGAAAAGAAGAGAGAAGAAAAGAGAAGAGAGAAGAGAGAAGAGAGAAGAAAAGAGAAGAGAAGAGAAGAGAAGAGAAGAGAAGAGAGAGAGAGAGAGAGAGAGAGAGAGAGAGAGAGAGAGAGAGAGAGAGAGAGAGAGAGAGAGAGAGTACTCTGTGAAAATCAACGGAAATATAATGTAGGGCCTATCCTACCAACACTAGCAGAAACAATTATACATTGCGCTGTCGAAACCAGGCATTTTCCTACGTACACAGTTACATCTCGCTAGTTTCCTGAATCGCACAGTTTGAATTATGGAGTTCGGGACATGTTGGATTAATTACAACAAATTTGGGATCGATTCACTAATGCTCCACGCTTTACATATACCCATCGGAAACAAGCCAAGAAAATATTTACTGAAATGATATTACCTGGAGATGCATGAGTATTCGAGTATCACGTAGGAGTACGTATAATTTGATATGTAAACAAAGGTATGTAAGTCGTTTGGAAAGTATAAGCAAAATGTAACTAAATCTCTCTCTCTCTCTCTCTCTCTCTCTCTCTCTCTCTCTCTCTCTCTCTCTAACACATCCATTCCTCCCTCTCCGCCGAACCTTGAGTGTGCTCACATTATGTGATCTTCATTCCATTACGATGACATTAAAATCTTTGGTTTTCAGATGAGTTATTCCACACGATACCCTACTTTATAGAGACTATTTTGGCGATGTTTCTAACGTGACTCGTCTCAGTTTATACATGCTCCGGCGAAATACTCCAGTGCCTGAGTTTATGTTAGATTAACACACATTAATTTTGCAAACGATCACACTCACACGCACACGCGCACGTACACACACACACACACACACACACACACACACACACACACACACACACACACACACACACACTTTGTCACACTCACCCGTCCCTTTGCTCTACTTATTCGCTCCACTTGTCAACACGGCGACACACACCTGTAAACATTACCACTCAACTCGTTCTCACGCACACCTCGCCACCCAATCCGTCACACTCACTCATGGCCAAGAAGCGCTCCCAGAGAAAGCTACTCACAGAAACGGGCGTCATGGTTGGAGCCGTACCACGAGGAGGTGGAGTGGCGGGAGGGATCGGGGTAGCCGGCCAGATCGGACCCGTTGCAGTACTGGGCTGAGAAGGACGCCGCCGTGTGGTGAGACAGGGGTGCGACATAGTTTCCGTAGGGGTTGGAGACGGACACCCCCATCCCGCTCATTCCTCCCATTGCCCCCATGCTCTGAGGGTGCTGGGCGTTGCGGTAGGGGGTGAGGGGAGGAATCGTGGCCTCAATGGTGGTTTTTCGAAAGCACTCCGGAGAGTCGATGGGGCTGAGGATATCCGTCACGGAGAAGGGAGTATGTTTGGGACTCAAGGACATGTCTAGCCCGCCCTGCGAGCGGACGGTCCCGTGCTGCAGGGACTCCGAGTCCGGAGACTCGCACTGCTGCGGCTGCTGGAGCTGCTGGTACTGCTGGTACTGCTGCAGACCCGACAAAAGGTGGAAGGGGAAGTCGTAGCCAGGAGCCGACAGACCTTTCCTGCTCTTCTCCAGCTTTGCGATTGCCGCAGCCCACCGCCCCACCGCCGAGTGGAGGGCGCTAAAGTGAACTCGAGCTGGAAGAGAAGGATTTTTCAAGCCAACTGCTGGCCAGGTTGCGACCGCCCTGCGCGCTCTAGGACTCTCCAGACAGACTTTGTGAGCTGAAGTAGCCAAGTGTATACCAGCCGGCCCTCCACTTCGTTTGTATACCGTCCTCAGCTGACAGATTGGAGCTTTCTATTGCTCGCGCACGCGCATACAGTCGACCAACGTTAGGCGGATGGGGCTAAGCTCCGCCCACCGGGAAAAAGGGGAGGGAGGGTCGAGCGGCGCGCCCAGGCAGGACGCTCTGCGCCGAGCGGCAAGTAATGATCGATCCGCTACAGTAACCCTGTCAGCTCTACCGCGGTGAGGAGAGCGGGCGAGCCGTGGCCGAGGATTGCTCACCACTGCGCTGGTGAGCCATTCGCTCAGCCCGCGCTCCGCGCAGAGAAGGGTGATAACTCAATCAGACTAAGCCACGCCTACTTGACTGACAAGTAGGCGGAGCCAAGCCACCCGAGTCAAGTGGAGCCGAACGGCGGGGTCTAGGTAGAGAGCCGCCTCGGAGAGTGGAGGGTTTTCGTGTTCTCTCAACTTCTATCAATCACCACCCAGCCTTCTTCCTTCTATGATTATTTAATGAAGAGCCGGAGTATCTCTTTTCGAGAGCAAATTGTTGAGGAAGGGAGAAAGAGAGCTGGCAGGGGTAGCGATTCTGAGGAAACTCTTCTGTCCCTCCTCATCACAACAAACAAATTCGCACTGAAAGTGGAGCACGGTTGCCCAAAGTGTCGATGAGTAGTCTTCATATTTCGAGTAGCTTTTTGTCGGGCGGTCGCTACATTGCTGCACAAGGCGGAGAGGCGGCGATGGAGGAGTGTGGATTGCGTCCTCGAAGCTCCTGCTCCTTGCCTCTCGCACCGACCCTGCACTCCACTTCAGACGCCATCGAGGCGAGGAAACGGAACGAGTGAGGGGCGATCGAGAGACTTATTGCGGTGATCTTGCTTCAGAAGAGCAGCTCGCGTGTTTGCGACCGTCCGCGTCGCTAACTGTCGTTGAATAGGCTGAGCGCAGAGGTGGAGGGCTGTCAAGCTGAGCTTTCGAAGGGGAGAGAATTGCGAAACAATTGACTGACGGCTATCGGCATCTTTCGAATTCTCAATGCGTCGAGCAATTCTGGATTGACGATAAAGGATGAATCGCGCACGCTCCGACGGAAATCATTTTGTTGGCTGCTCTACTATAGCATGAAACTCACCATTGAACGCCTTTTTCGAATGCGCGGTATTTATCTCTCGTGACGTTTATCTCAGATACAAAAAGTAGAATGTAGGTGAAATTCTCCCTGTGTCATTAAAAAACCCACACCAAATATGGTCGGAAAATACATGAACATTTTTACATACAAGGATAAAAAAGTTAACTTTTTTTCTTGAGTCATATTTATGGAGACACTTTAACTGCTATAATATAGCATATTTTTATTGACTGCAGTTCTACCAAACGGATATTGAAAATGTAGCCATCCCGTAGCAATAAATTTTGCTGTTGAAGGGCTTGGTGACGCGAGTAAACACTGACTGTGGAACGCAATGCCATTTTAGTGTACAACTACAACGCACATAGTCTCGCAATCGGCTTAAAATTGACGAGTTTCAAAATCAGCAGCGTCGCCAACCCGCAAGTTGAGCTGCGCTCCCAGATGACGTGCCAGGCAAAATGACTGCAGACAGTACATGTACACACGGAGCCGATGTGGTGGGGAGTGAAAATCGGTTAACATACTCTCACTGAATGTTTCCTTGGGTTTGCTGGGATTTTATATTGAAGCTGTCCACGGTCTACGTGTAGTATGTGTTATGAACAAGATGACATTTTCTGACATTTTCACAATGGAGCATACGGATGAATTCCTCCAATCCAGTACAACCATCCCACTATAATAACAAGGGGTACATCCCGGACGCATTGTAGGCATATGTGTTATACCTGCGACCAAGAAGTGAAGTGCTGGGAGACTTGTTACTCAAAGTACACCTATCATTTTTCATATATATCTCACACACAAGCGCACACACACACACACGCGCGCGCGCACACGCGCACACACGCGCACACACGCACACGAGACAACACTTTGGGTATGCCTGTCGTGTGTGTGAGATGATTAGTAGATGAACGTGTGCGCCTGATGGTCCGGGTAGCGTACACGTTTACATGGGATACCTGCCTGCCTGCCTGTCTGCATACCGTCATGTCTGCTCACTTGTCTGTCTTCCTATCTGTCGGTGTGTCTGCCTGTCTGTCCATCAGTTTACCTACCTGTTTGCCTACCCAAATGCTGACCTCCTGTCCTCCTGCAAGCTTCACTGCCTTGCACATACACTTCAATGCCTTTCAGACACTTCACCTTCCACCCTTCGGCCTGGCTCTGTAGGAATTATGTCGACGTCTACTACTACTACTACTACTACTACTACTACTACTACTACTACTACTACTACTACTACTACTACTACTACTACTACTACTACTACTACTACTACTACTACTACTACTACTACTACTACTACTACTACTACTACTACTACTACTACTACTTCTATTACTACTACTTCTATTACTACTACTATTACTACTGCTGCTGCTGCTACTGCTGCTCTTGCTGCATGCTGCTACAACAGCAACTGCAACTACCACCACCTCTGCTACTACTACCACCACCACCATCACTACAGCAACAACGACAAAAGAATAAAACAACAACAGCTACTACTACTACTACTACTACTACTACTACTACTACTACTACTACTACTACTACTACTACTGCTAGTTCTACTACTACTGCTGCTGCTGCTACTACTACTACTACTACTACTACTACTACTACTACTGCTAGTTCTACTACTACTGCTGCTGCTGCTACTACTACTACTACTACTGCTGCTGCTACTGTTACTGCTACTACTACTACTACTACTACTGCTACTACTACTACTACTACTACTACTACTACTACTACTACTACTGTTGCTGCTGGTGCTGCTGCTGCCGTTATAACTACCACGACTACAAAAATTACTTTCGTGCGGCACCGCACCCACATCTCGTATCCGTCCGACTCGGGGAACAACCATCCACTGCCTCCTTTGTCTCTCACAAGACACGTGCTACACACACACACGCGCGCGCGTGCGCGCACGCACGCACACACTCATGCAACATATACATATACACACGCACACATACACACACATACACATACACACATACACATACACACACACATACACACATACATGCACATACCCATACATACATACATACATACATACATACATACATACACACATACATACATACATACACATGCACACATGCACCTATACACACTTACAAACACATATATACACACACACACGTACACATACACACACAGACACATACACACACAGACACAGACATACACAGACACAGACACATACACACACACACACACAACACACAGACACACACAGACACACACACACAGACACACACACGGACACACACACACACACACACACACACACAAACACACACACACACACACACGTACACACACACTCACTCACACACATACACACACACATGCACACACACACACACACACTCACACACATACACACACACACACTCACACACATACACACACATACACACATACACACACATACACACACACACACACACAATGACAGAACGATCGTAGTGCCGATATATGAAGAAGATAAGAATGCCGACAGGCCTCACCATGTCTGGATGACCACGTGGTGTCCATTGCCAAGGCCGCGGCGAGAATGGAGATCAGGCACTCCAGACCAGCGAATGTTTTTCACAGTTCCAGGGCCTTTGGACATTTCACCTCGCTCGATGGCAAGTCAGGCTGTGTGGCGCAGATTTTCCATCGGTAAAGCCCAGAACCAGCGAATTCGATGCACAACGCTTATTAAACCTTTGGTACTGTCCGTGCCTTAATCCTGTCTTACGTTTGCTTGACCTCTACAGGATATGGAAGAAAAAAAAACCCTACCAGAATAAGCAGTTGAAGAGCGTCATAAAAAATCTCGCATCGAAATAATAATCTGTAATGGCGAAAGTCCGACAGAGCTGCCTACAGTTGTAGAAACACATGAAATACGTGGACTTGTCGACTGTAAGTGACAGCCCGTACTTAGTATTACAGCTGCTGCTATTAGTCAGTATTACTACCTCAACTACAAATATTACTATACTACCTTGCGCTCTCACATCCACATCCCACATCCGTCCGATTCCCCGAAACAACCCCCAACTGCCTTTTTTGTTTCTCACAAAGACATACTTACTGCACACACACACACGGGCGCGCGCGCGCACGCATGCACTCAGTCACGCACGCACTCACACACACACACAGACGCACGCACACACACAGACACACACACACACACACACACAACGCATTATAAACACACGCTCAATTGCTTGATCACTCACACGAAAGCTCTCTTACCTACTCATTCGTTCATTCACTCATTCACTCATTCGCTCGATTGATCGCTAACTGACTGACTGACTGACTGACTGACTGACTGACTGACTGACTGACTGACTGACTGGCTCTTTCGCTCACTGGCTCACTCGCTCGTCCATTCACTCACGCTTTCACTCACTCGCCCACCCATCCACGCACGCACGCACGCACTCACTCACTCACTCACTCACTCACTCACGCACTCACTCACTCACTCACTCACTCACTCACTCACTCACTCACTCACTCACTCACTCACTCACTCACTCACTCACTCACTCACTCACTCACTCACTCACTCACTCACTCACTCACTCACTCACTCACTCACTCACTCACTCACTCACTCACTCACTCACTCACTCACTCACTCACTCACTCACTCACTCACTCACTCACTCACTCACTCACTCACTCACTCACTCACTCACTCACTCACTCACTCACTCACTCACTCACTCACTCACTCACTCACTCACACACACACACACACACTCATACTCATTCGTTCATTCGCTTTCTCACCCACTCGCTCACTCACCTACTCGCTTGCTCTCTCGCTTCATCACTCAACCACCTACTCGCTCACTCGTTTACTCGCTCGTTCACATACTCAGCCCCCACCAATTTCCAGGCGGGCGTTGCACTGTGGCAAACCTCCCTGGGCAGGGAGGCCAAAGGCAAACCTGCTTGTTTTACTTTCTCTCCTGCGCGATGGCCCATGTCATTGCATCAAGCGCCTTCACGCCTCCTGTTAATGACATGGCCACCGTGGGGAGACCCTGCTTTTGTCAGGCACGCTGCAAGGCATTCTGGGTTCCCCAAAGACTTAACCCAAATTTCCTTCCCAGCCTCGCGCGTGGACAAGGTAAAGGTAGCGGTGATCTCGAAGAGCTGTAGTGATTGAAGCAGAGAGCGACGAGAGAGAGAGAGAGAGAGAGAGAGAGAGAGAGAGAGAGAGAGAGAGAGATGGGTTGGGTGGGTGGGGAGGGAAGGACGGAAGAGCGAACGAATGGACAGACGGACGGACCCGCACACACCATGTAGACAGATACGGACACACGTATCAAATACTTGTAGAGAGATTCAAAGAGAGGCGAAGAGACAAACAAGGGTTGCAGGCAGAAATACACAGAGACTAGAGAGAAACGAAGAAATTACAAATATGATAATACAACAACATACGACTACTTTGATGGTATTTTTCGACCAAAGATCTTCGATAAAAGAATCATCTTCCCCATTAAACTTTGCCGTTGAATGGACGTTTACTCTACGCCGGATTGCTCGAAGTCGAAGCCTACGCGCAGCCTTCGCAATGAGTCTTTCATTTGCATACGAGCACGCAGGGGATCTTGTGCTAGATATCTACCAATACTGCTTCAGCCACCGACAATTTTATGACGATGAGTGTGCATTTGGAGGAGATAAGGTTGTGTGAGTAGCATCTCTTAACAGGGGTGATTTACAAGAGACCATAAATGTTGACCCTTCATCGCTCGTCACTAATTGTAGAGGCCATGGAGGGGCAGTTTATGATGCTTCGAAGCATCGTACGAGGATAGGCAGATACCAATGTCTCCACGTAAACACGATGCTTGAGGTAACGAAAAGCTCATGATTTTTCTTCTTCTGTAAAATGTAGAATTATGACTTGGAATGAATAATGTTCAATTCGACACTGTCGATCCAAGGCTACTAGCTCAAGCAATGAAAAAACGATGCAGGCTATATATATATATATATATATATATATATATATATATATATATATATATATATATATATATATATATATATATATATATATATATATATATATAACAACTTTCGGACCAGGTAATGTGCTATGATTAATCATTCATGATCATATATGACATTAATTTGCTGCAATATCCATGCTTTAAAGTTTGAATAAACTTATTGTTTTCAATATTTGCAATGACAACTCAATGTGAAGAAGTCATTAAAGACAAATACATTTAGAATGTTGTGTCCTCAAAATCATAATTTCGATTATGAATTGCGGATCGAACTGATTTTATCCTGGAAATAGTTCAGAATTTCAACCTTTGAAATATTACGAGGCTTTTCTCACGCAAAGTTTGTCTACATAGTGTAAAATATACTTATTAAATACAAATCAATAAATATTTTAGGTAAGTAGTCTTACCACGGCTTTGATTGTAAGTGTGATCGTTTCTACCCAAAGAGAGCTAGACAGTGCTTTCGTACATCGGGCATAAGAAATCGAGGGTCCCTGTCACATTAATTTTTATTATGAAACAAAAATGCAGCGACAATTTGAAAAGAGCATAAGTATCTACCGGTAGGCTGATCTGGAAGATATCACCCCAAACAACGAATCCCTAGATGACCTCAGAGCAGTAATGAGCGACGCATTAAAGTCATTCCCGCACATTGATTATCCCATGGGTCTATCGTCCTTAGATGTTCTCTTCCCTCTGGTTTTTAAAATAGGATCACAAGAACACAGTTTGGAGTTCTTAACCATATTCTATTCAGCAGTGTTCGTGAGGAATAGAGTCCGTCTGTAGTCAGTGGAATGTTGAGATTTTGATGGTGGGGATGTTCTATTTCAGCAGATGTTGTGTTTGGCTCAGCAGCAATCGCCTCCTCACGCCAAGCCTGCTTGCCTCCCGACAGGCCTTCCTCCCGGAAATACGATGCGTCTGGCGGGATACGCAGCGTTGCTTTTCTACTGCGCCAAGACTCCCCACCGCGGTCACGGCTGATGACCTCTAACCTTGTTTGCTTTGCGACTCTCGCGTCCCTTGCGCCTGTCTGACAACTCCCGTGGCTATTTCCATCTTGATGACTGGAGTGCTCTGCTGCCGTTTTACTCTGGGTACTGCAGATCTAGATGTATTGTTGGTCTCCCCCTTCTTGCACCATGGCCATGTCTGAAACCACGTCTCCAAGACTAGCTTTGACCAATCACCATGTCCTCTCCCAAGCGGCGTCATTTTCTTACCCTATCACATTAAGATGCCTTTCTTTGAAGTGCATATATCAACGCATACATAGCAGTAATGCAGTAGTATAAGTGATGTAAAAGCTGTCGTCGTCTTTACATCTGCGGATGAGATGTGGTGTTTTTTTAAAATTAAATAACTCGGGTTTTCAAATCACTTGACATCCATACATATAGTTGTTTATGACTTAAAGGAAAGGCAAGCTGACAGATCATTGTCTTCTGCATTCTTACCTTGTTCGTTCTGCCTTTTATACCCCTTCTTACTGTATCATTCCTGCTTTTTTTCTCCAGGCGTGCTCTCGTCTGTGAAGCTCTCCCTTTCCACCACTTTTCATAACTTTCCCCTTCCTTTTTCCTCCTCTCTTTCCCATCTGCACCCTCCATCAATTCCTTCTTCTCTGTCCCCCTTTTTACTTTCCTATTTCCCCAATCTACTTTGTCGGCCATTCCTGATGAAGTGGATGATAACCATGTCCTTGATGCCCTGACTGACGCAACCAGCGTCACAAACGCTGCAGAGGATAGCTCGGTCATGACCTTCAGGGAGCGTGGTCGCCAGGCACCTGGTGGTAAGAGATAAGCAACTGGGGATGAAAGGGGGATCGTAAATTAATGTGCACGCACGAGAACAGTGGCGTGTGGAAGGAGGCGTTCTCCACGTCTGCCCGAGGATTCTTCTCGCCGGATCCAGTGTGTATGAGACTCAAAGCCGGATCCAGTGTGTATGAGACTCAAAGCCGGATCCAGTGTGTATGAGACTCAAAGCCGGATCCAGTGTGTATGAGACTCAAAGCCGGATCCAGTGTGTATGAGACTCAAAGCCGGATCCAGTGTGTATGAGACTCAAAGCCGGATCCAGTGTGTATGAGACTCAAAGCCGGATCCAGTGTGTATGAGACTCAAAGCCGGATCCAGTGTGTATGAGACTCAAAGCGATCACGCTCATGTCTACGGTGGCGTGTGAGAAGCCGTATTTGAAGAAGAAAGCACGGTATGATGAAATCAGTCCCGAACGGTCAGTGTGGACATGTATGCTGTGTATAATTCCCACGCCACTGTTGACTTGTAGAGGATGTACAGGCACGATATACGTGTAGTTCAATTGACCCTTTTGAAGCCAACTTCGAGTCGAAATATTTCTTCAGGGGTGGAGATGCGACTGTTACCAGATTGATTGGTATTACCTGACACTGAGTTTTCCTTCAGGTGCCCGCAGCGGTACGATCAGGTGGTCCAGTAAAGTGTAATGCTGTTTGAAGCTTAGAAATTAATGCATTTTACCATCACCACTAATAGACTTGTCAAAGTGAACACGTCCCTAGTTTTTCCCACTTGTTAGAATTTCATTGATTTCCGAGAGAGTCATCACTTGTGACACCGCATACAACTCAGCCACATAGATGAGGACCACCATTGCAGTGTTACAGACTGAAGAGCCGCTGTGGTTGAGATACAAAATAGGGAAACAGCATTTGGGAACAAGCAATTACAACGCCAGGTAAGGGGGAAGACCATGCATTGCGCTGATCAGCCAAAGGGACTCTCTGTTTAGTGATGACCGTGTGATGACCAAGGCAAGAGAAGGCCTGACGCAGACTGGCTGGACGACCATCTAGCAGTTACCTCCCCTGTTCACGTCTCTGCGGCAATGATGACGTGACCCCCTCATCGTGTCTATGCCTTGCTGAGCGTGACTTCGGTGCTGAATGAGTTTGCACGATCCAGGACCCCAAGGCAGGAACTTCAGTCCTACCCTCGGATTCCCTCAATGGATCCGAGAGCTTTCAGGGAACTGCGGTTTGGATGCCAAAGTACAGAGACAACATGACGACAAATGAAGGTCCAAAGATGGCTACGATTATGCACGAGAAGAGGAGATGAAAGAAAAAGCACGACAAAGTAACGGAAAGGTTGAAAAGGGAGTGAAAGTGGGAATAGGGTCCAGTCAACTTTACTCAATAATAAAAAATTAAATATGTAATTTGCTATTTTGAAAAAGTTTTCCTTATTTTGGATCATGATAGTCTGAAGTCTATATACATTTTTTAAAAGGGATGTAATCGCACGTCCACATACATGTGTATTCTAGCATTTACACAAACCTATGCATGCACAAACTCACGTTCGCATATACTACATTCGCAAATGCATGCACATACAATTACGCATAAGCACTCTTTCATGCGTGCACACACACAGACACACGCTCACACACACACATACTCGCACACACGTACGCACACACGCACGCACGCACGCACGCACACACATTCATACAAGGCATACAATGCACAATAAACGCACTCTCGCACACAGTCGGACACCCGCAGGGGGACGAGACATGCTTACATTCATTCACGCAACACAGCAATACTATCTGGCGCGCGAATTTAGGCATGCACGCTTATATAGACACAATTTTACAAACACGTTTGCACACACACACGCGCGGGTCCCGAATACGACTTCATGCAAGCACAATCTTCTATGTGTCCTCGTGCTCCTCATGTGCCAAGACAGTGTCAGCCACGTCCAGAGAAGAACGCAAGAACATGGAAGACGAGTGAATACCTGACACTGATGTAGAGGCTAGAGAAGGAAGCGTGGTTGGAGGACGACGCGTGTCCTCCACAGGAAGGCTGAGGCGAAGACTACTTCGATCTTCACAGAACCAGAGCCTACGTGTTCACCACGGCATTCAGGTCCCGAAGCGATATCGGTGGTTGCTTCTGTGTTGCTGAGACTCTCTCGAGTGTCAGTGCCGTGTGTTCATGTGCAAGATCCAGTGTTTTGATAGATATCATTTCGTGTTTTGTTTTATTTCCTGTAAGGTGTTTTTCTTTTCTTCGGAAAGACCTACGGCCTATTCGAACAAAGCCATTTTCTCCACTCAAGCGCGCAGCCAGGGACTCACATGAACATGCTTTTCACTCTCGCTTCTTAATTAATCTACTGCATTTGCTTGAAGAGTCGCATGCTTTATCACATTGACTCCCTGTGGGTAGGGGGTAAGGGTAGACTCACCGCATCTTCCTACGCGATTGCGGAAGGCGAATTACCAGGGAAGTCGAGACTTGACTTTTACCCTAGGTAGTTTGCTCTGGTCATTTTTGTAGTCATTGGTCTTAGATAGCCTGCAAAAGCTGATAGGATGTAAAGCTTCTATCATCTTCAGCTTTGTGTCAAATGGTCCTACATAACCTGTAAAGACTGATAGACCGTAACACTTCTTGTATCTCAACTTTATTACCTCGTCTATAGCTTCTTGCATGGAAAAGTCACAGTTAGCATGTGTTCTGCACCACAACTCAATTCCTTTGCATCTCTAGTTCTACATGTATTTGACATGTCTGGTTCATAGACACCCCGTCTCGGGTCACTTGCTGAGGGCGATTACGCATGGTCCCAAATCCCCTTGTTGTGTTCTCTGTCTCTGTCTGTCTGTCTCTGTCTGTCTGTCTGTCTGTCTGTCTGTCTGTCTGTCTGTCTGTCTGTCTGTCTGTCTGTCTGTCTGTCTGTCTGTCTGTCTGTCTGTCTGTCTGTCTGTCTGTCTGTCTGTCTGTCTGTCTGTCTGTCTGTCTGTCTGTCTGTGTGTCTGTCTGTCTGTCTGTCTGTCTGTCTGTCTGTCTGTCTGTCTGTGTGTCTGTCTGTCTGTGTGTGTGTGTGTGTGTGTGTGTGTGTCTGTCTGTGTGTCTGTGTCTCTGTGTGTCTGTGTGTCTGTCTGTCCGTGTGTCTGTCTGTTTGTGTGTCTGCGTGTGTGTCTGTCTGTCTATGTGTGTGTGCGTGTCTGTCAGTCAGTCAGTCTGTCTGTCTGTCTGTCTGTCTGTCTGTCTGTCTGTCTGTCTGTCTGTCTGTCTGTGTGTCTGTGTGTCTGTGTGTCTGTATGTGTGTCTGTCTGTGTGTCTGTGTGTCTGTCTGTGTGTCTGTCTGTGTGTCTGTCTGTGTGCCTGTCTGTGTGTCTGTCTGTGTGTCTGTCTGTGTGTCTGTCTGTGTGTGTGTGTGTGTGTGTGTCTGTCTGTCTGTCTGTCTGTGTGTCTGTCTGTCTGTGTGTCTGTCTGTGTGTCCGTCTGTGTGTGTGTGTGTCTGTCTGTGTGTCTGTCTGTCTGTCTGTCTGTGTGTCTGTGTGTGTGTGTGTGTGTGTGTGTGTGTGTGTGTGTGTGTGTGTGTGTGTGTGTGTGTGTGTCTGTCTGTCTGTCTGTCTGTCTGTCTGTCTGTCTGTCTGTCTCTCTGTCTCTCTCTCTCTCTCTCTCTCTCTCTCTCTCTCTCTCTCTCTCTCTTTCTGTCCATCTTGTTCCTTCCCGTGACTCTCCCCCTCTTAAGCGGTCATCAGCAAACACTTTACCCCCCACTGGTTTTCCTTGAAATACCGCCTTCCCTTCTTATGTCCCCTGTCCCCACTCCATTTTACCCCGTCCTCACCCTCTTTCCCACCTCATCATGTTCCCTCTTCCATCACCATCCCTTCTCCCACCTTCCCACAGCCCTCTCTTCACCTCTACCTTCCCCCCCCCCCCCGATTTGTTCTTCACACCTGCACAGGCCTTGCTGACATCCGGCAGTGATGGGCCTTTGTGCGTCTGTCCTGCGCGATTACTGGTTCTGAATTGCTCAGGACTCTTCTTGCTGCGGCTTTGAAGTTTCCGCCACCAGGTGGAAAGTTTGAAGACTTTGGGTGTCTGGACCGCAGTGTGCAGCAGCGTGTCGGGTAGGTGCACCCCGTGGGCAGGCCCGTGGCGCCCATTTTCCACCCGGAGTGTGAGGGTCCATACCGCTGGGAGGAGACTGAAAGAGAACCTTGAGGAGCAGGCAATCCCGGCATGAGGTTCCTTGATGGCCGTGCTTTGCGCCCTGAAGTCCGCCGCCGACGTATGACGCAAGGATGGTCTTCCAGCTGTGGAGAAGGACTAGGGAGAGAGGAGTGGCTGCGACGCATGACCTCTGTGAGGAGTGATTGAATAAATGGATGGGTGGATGGATGCATGGATGGATGAATGGATGGATGGATGATAGAAGGATGTGTGAACGGATGGATGGATAAATGAATGAATGAATGGTTTTACGGTCTATCAGCATTTGCAGGCTTTATAAGTTCATTGACCACGAAAATCACTAGAGCTGATTGAAGTACAGCACGTCAAACATATATATTTTTTTATTTTATGCAAATTGCATAGGGAGACACGGTGTGTCGCTTCTTACCCCCAGCCCACAAGGAGGGCCCTCCGTTATGATCTGAATCTCCAGAGATGCCGCCTTCTTAGACTCATGGTTTCCTGATGGGAATGATTTGAAGACACACAGACTACGAGTGTTTGGTGGACCATTTCTATTTCTCATTGTTATCTTCATTGCCTTTGAATGATTATCACGGTTTCTTGACGTAAAGTAAACGCCAGTATAGCATCACCAGAAACGTTATTGCGGCTGAAATTACGTGCCAACTATCAGACTGAATTTTTATCTGGATCACGTAATCTGAAGATCGAATCCGTTGAAAAGAAAGTCAGTGTCTCTAAAGAGTCAAGGTATTGGATGTTTCACGATGTAGTACCCGTAACATGTTTCATCGTTTGTAACGGTAGATTGTGAATTGAATGAGTGAGATATGGGATATAATGACGTTTGTGTGTATGTGTGTCTATATGTGTGTGTGTGCGTGCGTGCACGCGTGTGTGCATGAGTGTTTGTGTGTGTTTGTGTGTGTAAGTGTATGTGTGTATGTGTGTGTGTGAGAGTGAGATAGAAAGAGAGAAAGAGAAAAACGAGAGAAAAAAGAGAGAAAGAGAGAGAGAAAAAAGAGAGAAAGAGAAAGAGTGAGAGAAAGAGCGAGAAAGATTGAGAGAAAAAGAGATAAAGAGGGGAAAGAACGAGAGAAAAACAGAGAGAGAGAGAGAGAGAGAAAGAGAGAAATCAGCAAACTGGTGTAAAATTCTTAAATAGGCCAAGGACTTAATAACGAAACAACAGCGGGCACTGATGCATACTTTCAACGATATATATGTGAATCTTTTCAGACCACTAAAATACTTATAAACTTTCTCATATGTTTATTTCAGATTTGCCCAGTATCGTTTATTTGTCCATTTAATACTGATGTCGACTTTTGTGGAGTTTACAAATATTCAGAATTGCAATGGCAAAGAATACGTGAATATTCATAATGCAGGAGTGCTACTGCATTCTTCTCTACGCATGAGACTAAAACCTAGTGAAAAATGCCGTTATAATTCTCCCAGCCAAGAAGATTCAGCACGCAGTGAACATTCTGTTTCAACATCATCTTCTAGCGGGATAAAATTCCGGTGAAAATTTACGTAAATATGTTCGTGTCAATAGGCTTCCGGCATTACTGAAAAGGTGCATTTTACACTGTGGCATGAAAATGACGGATCAGAGGACCTCACACGGAGCCATGCACACATTGCCCGCCCAACCTTCCGGCACACACCCTAATGAACTGCTGACTACCGCCGCCTTTCACTACCTTCAATGACTTTGCTCTGCACCTCCCAGCTTCAATAGAGTACATACCCTCAGAGCATCAACTCACGGCAAACATTGACTCGGAGACCGTGAGATTGATTGTCCTTTCAACAGCACCGGAATGCTACGGGTGTCACTGCAGCTTTCCCCTCAAATCGATTGGGAACCAAATCTATGGTCAAACGGTCACGCCGAGAGGTCAGAACGGCGTAGGGACAAAGAGGCGCTAATACCTGGGTGGCAGACTCTAAAGGGGGTGCTCGAGCGTCTCTATGATCCCGGTAGACTACACCTCGTGTAGGAGCGTTGTACCAACAGAGTGCCAGATAGCCGCGAGGAAAAGTGGCCAACTTGGGCTCGAAGCTGCTCCGCAGTCCGTTTTAGTGAGAGGACTTGATCTGACAGTGTGAGAGGACTTGATCTGGCAGTGTGAGAGGACTTGATCTGACAGTGTGAGAGGACTTGATCTGGCAGTGTGAGAGGACTTGATCTGGCAGTGTGAGAGGACTTGATCTGGCAGTGTGAGAGGACTTGATCTGGCAGTGTGAGAGGACTTGATCTGGCAGTGTGAGAGGACTTGATCTGGCAGTGTGAGAGGACTTGATCTGACAGTGTGAGAGGACTTGATCTGACAGTGTGAGAGGACTTGATCTGACAGTGTGAGAGGACTTGATCTGACAGTGTGAGAGGACTTGATCTGACAGTGTGAGAGGACTTGATCTGGCAGTGTGAGAGGGCTTGATCTGGCAGTGTGAGAAAACTTGATCTGACAGTGTGAGAGGACTTGATCTGACAGTGTGAGAGGACTTGATCTGACAGTGTGAGAGGACTTGATCTGACAGTGTGAGAGGACTTGATCTGACAGTGTGAGAGGACTTGATCTGGCAGTGTGAGAGGACTTGATCTGACAGTGTGAGAGGACTTGATCTGACAGTGTGAGAGGACTTGATCTGACAGTGTGAGAGGACTTGATCTGACAGTGTGAGAGGGCTCTCGGGAAGGTGTGCTTTGCTTGATTCCAGATCCAAAACCACCTGTATACACACATACGCTGGAAACCAGCCTTCAAATCCGTTTGTGTACCAAAGTGTTAAGAATGTTTGGGACTTCTGATCAAACGTAGGGGCTACACCCTAAGGATGCGGCGTCTAGATTCGCTCTTGGTCTTCTCATGTCAGAACATGTGTGGGCATTTACACGCATTTACTTGCAGTGTGTAAGAATGGTAGACATGTTTACTCACGAGAGTGTGAACTGATCCCAGTTCTCTCCAGCCTTCAGTTTGCTGAGGAAGATCCTTGGATAAGGATCGAAAGCTACAAGTGAGTGGCTTCCTTTTTTGTTTGTGAGACAAGTATAGATCTGTAGCCATTAGGTAGACGTGTTGTTTTACATTTTCATTATTCAGTCAAATACAGCGAATCAAGCCTATGAACAATATTAATTATTTTACATGATTTTAGTCAATTTGTTCGTCCGTATCCTTGTTCATTTATTCGTTTGTTTCATACGTTTATTCACCCATTCGTTCTTTGACATATTTGCGTGTTCACTTACCGTTAGTCTACACTTCATCTTGGACTCGCTGCTAACTATCTTGAAGAAGGCCAAAGACACAGTATAAAATATATTATGAATTTCTATAATGTTTTGTTTCATTCTATGATGGGTTTCTCCTTAGTAATCTCAGTGTTTTCTAAAGGCGTCCTTACACGTGGCAAGTTTGGTTGAAAGGAGAGATGATGCCCTCGTGTCCGGTAAAGCAGCTCAGTGAGAACTGGGGGGAAATAACACAAAATACAGATAATGCCCTCGTGTCCGGTAAAACAGCTCAGTGAGAACTGGGGGGAAATAACACAAAATACAGATAATGCCCTCGTGTCCGGTAAAGCAGCTCAGTGAGAACTGGGGGGAAATAACACAAAATACAGATAATGCCCTCGTGTCCGGTAAAACAGCTCAGTGAGAACTGGGGGGAAATAACACAAAATACAGATAATGCCCTCGTGTCCGGTAAAGCAGCTCAGTGAGAACTGGGGGGAAATAACACAAAATACAGATGATGCCCTCGTGTCCGGTAAAGCAGCTCAGTGAGAACTGGGGGAAATAACACAAAATACAGATAATGCCCTCGTGTCCGGTAAAACAGCTCAGTGAGAACTGGGGGGAAATAACACAAAATACAGATAATGCCCTCGTGTCCGGTAAAGCAGCTCAGTGAGAACTGGGGGAAATAACACAAAATACAGATAATGCCCTCGTGTCCGGTAAAGCAGCTCAGTGAGAACTGGGGGGAAATAACACAAAATACAGACAATGCCCTCGTGTCCGGTAAAGCAGCTCAGTGAGAACTGGGGGGAAATAACACAAAATACAGACAATGCCCTCGTGTCCGGTAAAGCAGCTCAGTGAGAACTGGGGGGAAATAACACAAAATACAGACAATGCCCTCGTGTCCGGTAAAGCAGCTCAGTGAGAACTGGGGGGAAATAACACAAAATACAGATGATGCCCTTGTGTCCGGTAAAGCAGCTCAGTGAGAACTGGGGGAAATAACACAAAATACAGATAATGCCCTCGTGTCCGGTAAAACAGCTCAGTGAGAACTGGGGGGAAATAACACAAAATACAGATAATGCCCTCGTGTCCGGTAAAGCAGCTCAGTGAGAACTGGGGGAAATAACACAAAATACAGATAATGCCCTCGTGTCCGGTAAAGCAGCTCAGTGAGAACTGGGGGGAAATAACACAAAATACAGACAATGCCCTCGTGTCCGGTAAAGCAGCTCAGTGAGAACTGGGGGGAAATAACACAAAATACAGACGAGGGCATCGATCAAAAAACGAACCTGGGACACTTGTGACGTGGTCAACAACAATAGCTCTAGACCACGTGTATTCTCACTACAATGTGTGTGTTGATAGATGTCTGTCCAGCCTTTCCCGATACTTCGTACTCGTGGTGATGGTGGTAGCCCTTTCGATTTAGAAATCCCCAACCAACCGGTTGCCAACAAAGAAACGAGAAAAACAACCTATGGTGTAAAACCACATTCTAGATCTCTGACCAGTTGTTCAACACAGGCGATGGGTGATTGTCGTCGAATTCGATCAAGTCAGCTGCGCAATGCCTGACTGAAAAATCGGCCACAACTCTTGTATTGACGTTGGTGATGTCTAATCTTGATTACTGCAATAGCCTTCTGCTAGGTGAAACCCAAGAATATCTCCGAAGACTTCAACAGGTGCAGAACACCGCAGCACGTATAGTGAAACGTCCACCTAGTCGTTCTCACATAACACCCATCCTTCGAGAGCTACACTGGCTGCCTGTCCACCAACGTATTGTGTTCAAAACACTGTGTCATGTGTTCAAGTGCGTCCATGGTTTGGCCCCGCTGTATCTGATTGAGCTCCTCAAGACTTATAAGCCTGTGAGGGATCTCAGATCTTCGGCGCAGTCATTACTCCATGTGCCACGCTACAACACCAAGAGATCTGGGGAGAGAGCATTCTCTTATGCTGGACCAAAACTCTGGAACGATATCCCAGACAGACTGAGGAAATCTCCTTCAATACAGACTTTCAAGTCACAGCTAAACACTCTTTTATTCAAAGGGTGAACGTGTTGAGCGCCTTGAGCATGCCTTTGGGTGTGAGATTGGCGCTATATAAGAGCCAAAATACATACATACATACATACATGTTGCGATGACAACAGGCTTTCCCACAATTAGCTGCGCACATCAGAACGATTTAGTGATGTAGAACCGTACAACAAATTCACGTTTAGGCGTCAGGACAACCTACAACTGACAGATGAAGTAGCAGTAGGAACAGAAGTTTCGGACTGAGCGAGGCTATGCCGAAATTAGGACATCTAGCTGGACACAGCTCTACCGCTACGTCACAGGCAAGGGCCCATCTGACCGGCTGTTCGGGGAAACGTCCGACGGACAGAAAAAAATAGTACGCTTTGCGATCGGGCGGAAGCTCGAAATAGCATTGTTTTTGGGACTTGAGAGCGCGATATTTCCCGTGGAAACTGCTTATTTGCAAGAAAATTCCACGTTTGAGCACGCTGAAAACATTGTTTGCAACTTGCAAGGTTGATGTTTCACACGGAAAAGGCATAGTTGCCAGAAATGTTTCCACGTGTGAGGAGGCCTTCAGACACATACGTTCATATCTTCCCTGTATAATCAAATGAATAAGAAATGAACTAAGAGCGTCTGGGTTGTGTGTAAATCTGTATCCTCTGGAACATTTTAATTTCCAAAAGAGTAAGGACATTTATCGGAACCAAACGTTGGCTTGGAAGGAATGAATGAATAAACGACAGAATGAGTGAAGGAAGGAAGGAAGGACGAAAGGAAGGAAGAAAGCTGTGCAAGGCCATTGATGATGGAACTCATGAGAGCTGGTCAAAGCAAGGGCAAGTGAGGTACGAGTTCTCCAGTCATTCTCCTCACTGCAGGCAATGTCTTTGAAGAGACAAGGGTAATAGGTCTGCAGGCCGGACGGGTGTGAACAAATCCTCATCATCCACTCAGCCCTCATCAAGGCTGCACCCGACGGTCGCTCACAGACGAGACGTCATGGCGTGGGCAGGACGATTATGGAAATGGAGAGTGAGAGACCGGTGGAGGAAGTGAGGGCAGTGCAGAGTGGAGGCCAGAGGTTTTCCTCACTGACCACATCTGCGTTCGTGGCGTTTGCCCACAGCGACGAGGAGCAGACGAGGTGTCAAGTCAGGGCTAGAAGAGCGTCTCATTATGATCAGTAAACGACTCCAAATTGCGTCCGATACATTCACACAGGAACAGAAAGGGGAGAGAAATTGCCGCAAATAAGGGGCGGAGTAGGGGTATATAAATAGAAGGAAGGGGTGGGCACGGGATGAGATGGAAAAAGGTAGGAAAGGAAAGGGGCGGAGGGATGGGGGGTGGATTGGTTGATAAAGTAGAGGACTGGGGGTGGAGAAGGACCGGCTCAGGATCGAGGAAGGAGCGTGAGGCTGGATAGCACTGGAGTTAACCAAACAGACCTGTTCCATATGCTGCAGTGATTCGGAATGAATAAGGGAAGCTGCTTTGTCCTGTACAACACAGCAGATGCTGGGAAACCAGATATGTAGTTTCAGGTAGGGAATAACTCAGTACATGATTGGCTGTTAAAAATAAACTCACGTGTTTTCCTCGTCGATCTGTTCTTTGTTCAGTCAACGTCTCACTTACGCTTGCGTCCTTGAGTCTATGTGTGTGTCTATGTGTGTGTCTGTATGCGTGCGCGCGCGTGTGCATATGTGTGTGAGTGTGTGTGCACGTGTGCGTGCGTGTGGTGTGTCTGTGTGTGTGTGTGTGTATGTGTGTGTGTGTGCGCGCGCGTGTGTAAGTGAGCGTGTATGTATGTGAATGTGTAGGGGTGAATGTGTGCGTGTGTGTATGTGTGTGACTGTGTGTGTGTGTGTATGTGTGTATGTGCGCGCGTGTGTGTGTGGGGAGGTGTGTGTTTGTGTGTGTGTGTGTGTGTGTGTGTGTGTGTGTGTGTGTGAATTTTTGTTGTGTGTATGTGTGTGTGTTTGTTTGTTTATGTGTGTTTGTTTCTGTATTTGAGCGAGGGCGCGTTGTGTGTGTGTGTGTGTGTGTGTGTGTGTGTGTGTGTGTGTGTGTGTGTAGTTGTATCTTTTGAATACGGTCAGTATTCGGTTTGGTGTGTGTTGTTAAACCAGAGATACTGTCCAGGATAGCACAAACAACAGCAGCATTGGCAAAGTTGAAGCCAATATGGCGTGACAGAAATATCACTCTCGCGTCGAAGATCAGGCTCATGCGCACGCTGGCCATCTCCGTATTCTTGTATGTATGCGAGTCCTGGACACTCACATCTGAACTACAGAGACGGATACAAGCCCTGGAAATGAGATGCTACCGCAAGATCTGAACATCTCATATAAAGACCATGTCACGAATGAGGAAGTCAGCAACATGATCAGGAGAGCAATTGGGCAGTACGAAGACCTGCTCTCAATCGTGAAAAGCAGAAAGCTGAAGTGGTACGGTCACGTGTCAAGAGGCAGTTGGCTGGCCAAAACCATCCTGCAAGGTACCGTACCAGGTGGGAGAAGGAGAGGCAGGCAGAGAAAGAGGTGGGAAGACAACATCAAAGAGTGGACATACTTGAGCTTTGCTGACTCACAGCAAGCCACATAGGATAGAGATCGATGGAGGAAGATTGTCCGAAAGTCATCAGTGGTGCCTCAACAACCCATCTCAGGGTTAAGAGACTAAACTGAACTGAACTGGTTGTTTTTCACCATGCACTGGGGAACTATCTCCATTAGCATTATTTGCATATTCAATTTCCTGCATTTCTTTGGTATGGAACTGTCATCCTTCCTCCTACAACTTCCTAGCCACACCTCTCCCACATTATTACATCCGTATGAGTCACTCCACACCCATCAGTACTTCACCAGGTGCATCCACGCTCAAGTGGTTGTTTGGGTCATGGAGTGACGTCGCTTGTCGTCTTCCTCGGTGGTCTAAGGCACATGCGCACTACCCATTTCCGGTGTGCGGTGGGTATCGGGGCCTCTCAATACGCAGAGTGGGCTGTGTGTATTTGTTGGGTCAGAGGAAGACGGGAGAAGAATGAATGATGGGACTGCGGGACAGGCGCAGATTTAGGGACAAGGGGTCGTTGACCCGTCCACTGTGTACCCACGGCTGTGGTGGGACGGAAACATGACCGTCTTGGCATTTTCATGTTTTCTCGGGGGTCAGATCTTGTACATATTCATGAAAGGGTGTGATTGAATACACTTCCCATCACGTTTATGTGAGGTGGATGAAAGAAAAGACGCCGAGACCCCGAGGACATGGTTTCAATGTTGGCAATTCTCAAAGAACCTTTCACCGTCGCTGTTGACAAAAGTCATTGCTGTTTTCGTTGCGATCCTCTGTTTCTGCATTAAGTGTCATCAGCTGAGGAACCACACCTCCTTCCAAATTCTTGTCAGCTTGTTGGTATAAGGTGGAAACAACCATCTATTGCACGAGCATAAAACGATGCGGGAACATATCATTGCACGTCTCGTGAAAAATCGCCATTCGGCCTTGCCTCGGTAGTTTTTTTAAAACTTATCCTTCCTCCTTGGCGGCTGGAGGACAAGAGGAGCTGGAGGTGACAGACAGTGCACGCTTCTTTCACCTGTCAGAGTTTGTCTGTGGAGAGTGCATTAGGGACTACCACGCCAGAGTAGGAACCGTGGCCACTCCAGACGCTGTCCAAGAGTCCTCGGGCCCACCAGGGCGCTACCACTGCATTTCGAGACAGACCGTTGCCTATCGCTACCTTCTGCAGAAGCAATATCTTGCCAGCTTATCTGGTGGAAATCAGACTCCGTCTAGAGCTCCAGACAAGGAAGGGGATGTCGGGCAGCATGAACTGTGTGTCAGTTATGTCCTTCTACAAATTCACATACCTAACCCGCCACGGACGAGTTCAGCTCATCTAGTCAGCTCAAAATATACAGCCCTTTTCCTTTCAGGCAACAAGACAAAGAGTCGACTTTGGATCACCTGGAAAATTTTGGAAGAGGATATAAAGATCTAATAATGTATCATACAAATTTAATTTACTGTGGCGGAAAATTTCTCGTTTTCTTTGAAATAATAATTCTTACCAGGATTTCTAAGAAGTAGTTTACACTTAGAACTGTTTAAAGCCGACGAATTCAGTCCTCCTACTTGCATTCATTTCATGGAAGTGATGCACATTGAGACATGTAAACGTCACACCCACTGGTTGCGTCATGACATCATTGCTATGATAACGTCATTTAAAAAGTAATTCTATATCTCGCCAATTTTGTAGTTTGTTGTCGATTCGTCCCTGTAGCGCAGTGGAAAGCGCGCTGGACTTCTAATCCAGAGGCCGTGGGTTCGACCCCCACCAGGGATGCTATTTTTTTAAAAACATTTGTAAAATGTAAACGTTATTTTTAAAAGTCCAACTGTGCAAATTGTATTCACCAACCCTTGGCCCGTATTCACAACGGCGATTTATCTTTTTAACACTCGATTTATCCCCTAGCCCCGCGTTATCTTGATCGGTTAGATAAGGTACGCTCGTCAGAGGATCCTAGGTTGCGCTTTGCTATATATACTGGTTTCCAGCTAAGGGAGAGCGGAACAGGCAGTTGGAATCGTCTGAGTTTAGAGATAAATCGGGGTTAACATAAATCGCCGATAAATCGCCGTTGTGAATATGGGCCCTTATCGATAAGTTAAACGAGATGGTAAACACAGTAGAAAACCACAGCACTCCAGTTTCCTGATCGGAAATATTTTCATGAGAAACGAAAAGGACAACTTTTGTTATTTTGTGAACTAAATTATCTAAACTGTTATATCTTTAATGTCACCGTATGTGAAGTGGCAAGAAACTCCCAGCGGAGCAAGGCAGTAGACAGTATGAGACTTATATTACAAATAGAATTGCATTTACTCACAATCTATCAAAACTGATTATTTTAGTGATGGTGATGCAATGTACTCGTCGATCTAGAAGATACCCTTAATGCCATCAATCTCAGATGGTGCTGAGGCATCTGGAAATTGTTCAACGTGGCCTCGGACTATCTTAGGGCAGCGGCTGCAGACAGCGCTGAAGACTGGCGTGGAAGACAAAGGTTTCTGTTCTTTGATTTCCTGATGTGTCACTGTCTGTCTTTAGGAGCCTTTTGAAAAGGTAAGCAAAAGAGGACACTGGTTCTCTGATTGAAGATGTGTAGTTCAGTCTGACACCAGGTCGAGATTCTGTAAAAATACTTTAACATTTTCTTCGGAGCTCTTTTCCTGAACAGTCACAAGCGGCCTATGTTTTCCCTCACCCAAAGTAGCGTTCTGGTTTGCTCGTCATCAGACATGCATGAAAGGAATTCAGTACGTTAGTGTTTAGATGTCGTGAGTTCTGTGTGCGTCATAATTAACACCAATGCCATTGCAAACTCGAGTTTAGGAGATGGTAAGTTACATACGGGGCAATACGTTTTCAGCAACTAAAGGTGTTATCATATTCCCCTACCTACGTCTGCCTATGCTCTGCGTTAGACAGCTCACATTAGGTACACGTGACACTGACTGACACATATTACTTCATCAGTAGTGTGAAATGGCTGTTTCGCATCTTCAGAAAGGGCGAAGAAAATATACACGTCTTATGAACCCCTACCTCATAATTAGGTCAACATCTCGTTTCTACACGCATGTAACATACATGTACACCACGTTTCGTCGTATGGATTGCGTCAGAATATTATCGTTTCATCTTATTGGAATATTACAGCAGTAGTATTTGGTCATTCTATTATTTAGAAAAGTGTGTACGTTAGAAATGAGAAGATGTAGTGCTAAGCATGCATCTACTATCTTCTGCTTGGCCAAACAATCAGTAAACTGAGACAACCGGCATGTAAGCAAGCAAGCAAGTAGTTAGCCCGCCACGCATTGCAGCAAAGTTAGTTTATCACATGGAACGTCGAACAGGCCTCACAAAAGGCCTCAAACGTCGTAAAAGTCAAGTCAAGTCAAGTCAAATGCTCCATGAATGTTCTCAAGCGTATACTGAGATTCCATTTTGTAATCCTGTCCCAAATAACACCGTAGGCCACAGATGTGAAAATTCCGAGCATGCTTCATCGTCAGTAACACACTGTAAGGGACGACAGTAAAGGAGGTGTATCGATTCCTAGCACAGGTCTTCTGCCCTACCAGTCACGCCTGCGGACCACCACCATCATGACACTGAGCGTCTCTAGTCCCTCTGGCGTTCGCGCATGCGCGTCTTCATCCGGAACCTGCCACAAGCGAATTTTGTTGCCTTTTCTCTCCACTCCCGTAGCGTTACGCCCCTCAAACCCCACCCTCGTCTCTCCTCTTCTCTACTTCTCCTCCCCCCTTCCTTCTCTCCCCACCACCTCTTTCACTCCCCCCCCCATGCCCCCTCCCCCCCCCCCATTTCCGTAGCACTTCCCCTGTCACTTTGGAAGAAGCGGAAGTGGCCATGCAGGAGAGATGGGGAGAGTAGGCTGGGTGTTACAGTGTGGCGTCTGCGTCCATGGCCCAAAGTAGATACAACGGGTGGGAAGGGAACGAACGAAGTGGCGATGGGGAGGGCGGGGGTGGGGGTGGATTGGGTTGGGGTGGAAATAGGTTTTGGGTAGGGTGTGGGTGGTGGCAGAGGGGATGGGGGTGAGGGTGGGGGTCGGGGATGTGGACCCCGGGGTGACAGCCATTCACGGGGAGGCCCCCATTCATGCCGAAGGGCGGGCGGTCTTTCTATCCGATCACCGCATACAGAGGGGAGGCGTTGGACCGCGTCTAAAGCGCACTGCCATTGGCACCTCAGGTGTCAAACTCCACGACGAGTTGAGGAAAGGGGATGGGAGGGAGAGACAGGGATGGGGGTGGGGGAGACAGGGGTGGTGGGAAAGGGGTACAGATATCCCCATGGAGGTTTCCCTCTTCTCTTGGGTTTACTTTGACGAATATTGGTGCATTTCAGGAAAGCTGCGCCATTTGAAACGAGTTCAGGAAGCTTACCAACACATAGTTTATATTTTAATCTTACCTATCTTGAAACTGAGAAAATTCTAATGGCAAATGGACAAGAATGAATTACACCTAAAATCATGGTTTTGAAGTGTGCACTGATTGCAATCTAAATGTGTTTATATCTGCAAATGCTGTCCCTCCATGACAGTGAAATGTTCGCAGCAGCTCGGTAATTCTTTCCCGTTCCGAGGTAATAACTTGCTCTGGGCGTTTGTCCAAGAACTTTCATACTACAGTGTGGACACAGACAGTCTTTTAGGATGCATTCCCAAGCCTTCGGTCTTTCGTGGTGCAGTCCCCTTGTAGACGGGGAGTAAGGACAGAGTCTACGCGTTACGTAAGAGGCGGATAACTAGTAAAATTGTGACGACTTTGCCTTTTTCTGACCAACTCTTATGATGTTTACGTGATCAGTGGCCTTAAATAGCATACCAAAAAAAGAGAGACTAAAACACCATCCATCCATTTCTCTCGTTGTGCAAAAGGGTACGTGAATTTACCTCTAAACTTGATTACGACTGAATGACATTGCGTCAGTATACATTAACAGAAGATTGACTGTAATCTATTACTACTGCCCTCGTAAATGTGCTGGAATTGCAGGCTTTTAATAGTACTTTTGATTACCGAGCCATACCACTGTTCTTTCAATGACCATCTCCATTTCCTGCTGACCACAAACGACGGTTGCAGGTAGTTTGTCCCTGCGTGCTGTTCACCATCAGAGTACTGCATAGCTCAACTCTGCTGAATATCCTGCTAGTCCCGGGTGGGAAAGGCGGTTTTTAAACTCATAATTGCCCAAAGAGCACATCTGCAAATCGACCGCCACGCAAGTGTTTTCAAATCTGAATTGGATCCCGCAATTTATGAAGTCTTGTAATCAGAGTCTAAAAGCGAAGGCGACGGTTTTCCTCATTCAGTGCAGCACCCGCTACAGAAAATGAAACCTTGAACGATGACGTCTTTCCCCTGCTCCGATCCTCAGGCGTGACATTCGAAACAGCAGAATGCCCCATACCCCAGGCAAATCTTCTCCCCTTCCTTTCTGGAACCCCCGTCTCCACCCCTTCCTCACCTTTCCTCCCCCTCGCCTTTCACCTGGCTCCGAGTCCCGCACACAGAGCTCAGCGGGACGGGTGCGGATTATAGGTGTGGGCCCACACCTGTGGCCGCGTAGCCAGCCTCCCTCTTTCGCCTTCCGCCCCCCTCCGCCCATCGCCCCGAGCTAAGGCCAGACTAGAGAAGAGGGTCGCAGAAGGAGAAGAGGAGAAGCGGACGATCTTGCTTGTGTCCTTGCATCTGCAACGAGGAACAGGCTGCCCGACCCACCAACGCGGGGCTCTCATATTTCCCGCCACAATGTGTTGATGTTTAAGAATAGCCTCTCCCTTGTAGATCAATTTTCTGACCATTTCATTTGTGATGTAATGCTGCAGCGTGCGAGCAGCAGGTACAGATGAGATTTTGTCATAATAAAAAAGGATGAGAATGTATCTACATCATAAATATCCGTGTGTGAGACTTGATCTTACATTTTTGGTTGCAAAGCGGGTCTTAGGGCTTACATTCCTGTTGAGACAAATATCACAATAACTTGCGTATCACAATGTTGTATCTAGCTTAAATGGTTCACTTGAGGTAAAGACGATGAGGTTTTCTATGCCTAAAACCTGAAAGATTCAATACTTTTCTCTTTCCAGGTCGAAAACCTCTACTTTTAGGACATATGAGAACCTGAATAAGTAATCTTATTTACATCAGTGAACCTGTTTCGCATTGGTACGTCTCAGACGTAAGTGTGCAAGTCAAGTAAAACATTAACTAATGTTCAATTTTTGCGATGGGCCTTATGAGCTGATAGTATTAAGGTCTGTGGATGAAGCTTGTGATCCTCTTGTAACACTTAACAGGCCGAATAAGCCCCTACATTTCTTGTAACACTTAACAGGCCGAATAAGCCCCTACATTTCTTGTAACACTTAACAGGCCGAATAAGCCCCTACATTTCTTGTAACACTTAACAGGCCGAATAAGCCCCTACATTTCTTGTAACACTTAACAGGCCGAATAAGCCCCTACATTTCTTGTAACACTTAACAGGCCGAATAAGCCCCTACATTTCTTGTAACACTTAACAGGCCGAATAAGCCCCCACATTTCTTGTAACACTTAACAGGCCGAATAAGCCCCCACATTTCTTGTAACACTTAACAGGCCGAATAAGCCCCTACATTTATTGTAGCACTTAGCAGGCCGAATAAGCCCCTACCTTTCTTGAAAATAAAGGTGAGACAGGAATTAATTTATCGCCTTCCATTGACGTATATGCTCTACAACCCACAGCACGTGAAGACTCAATGCACGTGTTTATTGTGAATGAATAGAAGAAACACACACTCTGTTGCACTCATGCTCGTTCTGTCAAAAGCTAGTAGTGAACTGATTAGTTTCCTGTAGCTCTATTCTAATCGTTTGCGTTTCTTTGCGGTGTGAATCCCTACAAAAAGGAGAGCTGAATGAAACTCTCTCAACGCAAAAGAGACTTGCCTATCTGCTTTATTTCCGTCAACTCATTAGTTACTTGTCCTGAACGAGTGACAAGCGTCACATTCAGGAGTCTCAGTACATTTAAAACATGACAGTAACAAGTAACAGCTTTGCATAGAACCGAAAAGTCTCGTTTTCATACACATCATTTGATTAATAGATGTAACGCGTGGTTCTAACATATAAAAATAAAGTTGCATATAACTGCCTATATACAAAAAACAAAGACAGTGCCGCAGACTTTTGCAGACGTTCAGATTTCATTTTGAATTTCACTCCTTTCTTGATCTGCATTAAAGTGGGTTTTATATGAGCAAAATCTCGATCCTATGGTTACAACGAATGGATGTTTATGAAAAGTTTTTCAATTACTCTTTAAGGCAAAACAATAGTCATTGCATCGCATCGCGTCGCATCGCATCGATTGCTGGATGCACAGTTAGGATAGTTTCCTCCATATTCCATACACGTCTAGTATGTCTGTCGATACATGAGCTCACAACGTGTACTTAAAACACGCCGTTTCCTTTCAGATTTATGACGCTTGATAACGGGAGATCACTCCCACGCGTTTTCCGCTTGGGTAATTGGAGATGCCTGGGCATTTCCGATGCTGATCCCATGTCAAATGTGTCAAACGCCAAACCCTCAAGGGCAGTCTCGACTGTGGGGGTGGAGTAGGGGGAAGGGGTCAGCAGAAAGAATGAGAGGTAGGTGTGGGTGGGGAGGGGCACAGACGTCTTCTCTGATCCTCAAGACACGTGCCCGGAACCTTCAGAGCTTCTCGCACTTTACTCCACAACGGCTGCATGGTTGCCGCGTTCTGCTCTAAGCCGTCAGAAGCCTGGGTACGTGTCAATCAAATGATCTGTCCCGTTATTCGGCAGCGTGCGTTGGAGAGACAAAGCCTTGGAGGAGGTTGGGGTTGCAGGAGCTCTCTACGGTAGACTCTGGCGGTAAGTTTAGGTTAAACACTACAAACTGCCAAGCGGCCGAGCACAACCACGGCGTTGGAAGATCGCTGGAGCGAACGTCTTTGGGACAAGGGGGGCAAATGTTGACTTCAGAGAGCGTGGCCCATGTCAACTTACGCCCCAGCCAAAACATCTCCGCCATGCCAGTGACTAATCTCGGCCTAATTAGCCCAGTGCCGGCTTGCTATTGTAAGGCAGCGCTAGCTGTGTTTGGTCGGCAGTTCGAGCACCTGTCAAAACGGCCAGCCACCGATTCACACCTGCAGAGCGAAAGTCGGCGGCGGACCGCCCCGTAGCTCTACTGTGTGCCAGCGAAGTCCCCTTGCCCAAGACCCCTAGATCGCTGGCGGCATCGCGGCCCGTGTAATGGCGAGTCGTCTGGAGGACAACATCAGTCCTGGTCTGACCACGGACATCCATTCACACGGACTGGTGTCTGCGGGTCAAGGTCAGTGAAATGTGAGCTATGACGCCCGAGTGTTTGGATTTCTCATCTCCGGTAGAGTTATCACAATGGCTGACGACAAAGAAATGTTTTTCGAGATGTCTATGGTCGAAGTATTAAAACTGAAAAACAGCAGTGGTTTAAATTAAACTGTTGCATACCCGGATGCCACACCACAGGAGCATAATGGTTATGCTTATCCTCTCCAAAACTTCCGCGGAAAGGAGTCAGGAGAGAGCAAGACAAGTGGTTACATGCGTTGATCGAGCGGGCAACAGCTTCAATTCACATGCACAACTATGACAAACAAATCAGTGTGAGCTCGTTGTCTACTAAAAATTCGTCATTTGATTTAGTGGGCTTTTTTAAACATTGAAAAATAATCAAAATAAAAATGACTTTGCGACCACACAGTTTCTGCCTGATAGAAACCTTCCGAGACCTTTAGGGCACTGATCTATTTTGAGTGTCCCGTGAAGAAAAGACTACATTCGTAACGTTGAGAGGAAAATAATCACCCTGAAACACCAGGCAGATTCTGTTTTTTCCAGGTTTAAACATTTTGTTTAACCTTACCTTGCTTTCCCCCCATTCCGCCATCCTCCTTGTCTTAAAGGGAAGTTTTGGAATGGAAGTTTTGTAACTTTCCAACCAATAGAAAGCCGCAGTATTGTGTATTTTGCAATACTTTCACACTATCCTTGGAACTATAGTCCATTTCAGTTTAACTTAAACCAGGGCCGCTCTTGAACGGACGTGCACTGACGCATTTTCCCACCACACACGTGAAGTAAAAGGAACGATCAGTGAATAAAACAGTACATTAGCATTTCCTTAATTACTCTCAATAACTATTTCATCTATTTCAGCAAAATGTCGCGACACTTGTCATTTGAAATCCCATGCAAGTTCTCTTCCAGCGTGTCCCCCATCACTGACCGAAAACCGGAAGTGAGTAAACCTAACGCCTTACTGCGCACTTGCTAACTGGTTGAAAAAGCAACACGAAGTTACGCCACCAGTCCGTGTGATAAACGTTCATTGTCTGACTGACTCCTGACTAGTCACATGACTTCGGAAGACCGAGCATATAAATGAAAAATGTTTAGCAAAATTATGAATTTAAAACGCCCGGTATATAAAAGACGCCGATGCCAAGATATAAAAAAGAAAAGAAGCTATTTCATGCTTAGACCAAACAGCTTTGCGTTGATTTTAGGAGGGAAAATAAACCGCAAAGTATGTCTGTATCAAAGTAATCGAAATGTTGCCAGCACAGATTCGTTTTGATTTATTCAAAACACAAAGAACGTATGCATCAAACCATATAAAAACCAAACAAAAGAACCCAAAGAATGTATATTTTAACACTCAAGATGTCTTGGTATATCCGGCCATCTTTTGCTGATGTTTGACAATCCTGTTGTTTCATACATTACCACTTTTATAGAAAGAAGTCCATCGGGTGGAAGTTGCATCGAGGAAAGCGCAGAAAAATTCCAGGCAGCTATTGAACAATATGCCAGTCAAACGCATTGTCAACAAAATGTTTGAAAAATATTGTCCTTTTTCAATATCCAGACAACAGGGGGGAGGGGGGCCCGAAATATACACCTTCTTTCAAACAACTGCTTATACACTATTCATTCAGGCAATCAGCAATACCTATACTTGACCAGACAGGTGTCAGAATGCTTTATTTTTGTCGTCTGTAGTCTTGTTCAGTGCAACGAAACTCCGATCTTTATTTTGTCTGCTCAGCCTTGTGTGTTGCCTGACGTGTGACATCGTTACGTCAAAGTATTGTGTCAAGTTTTATTGAGAAGCATCAAGTTGCGTGGTGAACATTTTACACTGTTTTCAAAACCCCACTAATACCCACTCCTTCAGCCTTTACCCCCTCCCCCACACCAAGTCCTCGGATTCCGAGGGCCACAGCCCTTTCCAGGGCAGTCCACAGTAGGTATTTTGCGTCTGGCAGGAGAAAGAAGAAACTGCCTTGGAATGACGGTATTTGTTGATAAGAAATGAAGGGCGGTTTAACAATGGTTTCGTCTGCAGACCATTCCACGGAGCACGCTGTCGCTTTCCCCGTGCCCTTCAATGTATCAACGATCAGATCCACATGGGTTGTAGAACGGGCGAGCAGATCGTTATATCGTTGGAGCACGGGGGGCAGGGGAGGGGTGGAATGAGAAGATCGGGAGCCAAACTGGAGAGGGAGAGGGGGGAAGGTTGGCGATAACAAACCTCCCGATGCAGATTTTCGCCTCTCCCCAAGGCCCTTCCTCCCTCCACCCCCCCATCCCCACCCCACGATTCCTGGCGGGCCCTCCACCCTGAATGGAGGACTGTTTGGACGTGGGCTTACTGCCATGGCGGATGGCGAGGCTTACGCGGGTGTAAAACGTTGTGTACATACCCGCCACTGCTCTGAATGGAGCAGCGAGCTGCTCTACCACGTGATTTTCACGTGAGGGGAGGAGCGGCTGTTGACTCCGCGAGGGTTGATCCCCGACCCCCCAGCCCCACCCCTCCATGCTCAATCCCACCCCCTAACCCCACCCCCATCGTCAGTCTGGGTCCCCAAGACATTCCGTGAACCCGACGGTCGATAGAAAGAGTTCCATACGTGCTCTCGTAGAGTACATCAGTCCACAGTCACATTCTTAAAAGTGGGTCCTAAAACCAAACACATGTATACCGTACGCATGAAGTGATAGAGATGTTGCAGAATTGTTTGAATACAACGTTGACAATGGGCTCCTGAGAGAGTACTTAGCCTTTCCTCCTCTCCACCCAACTCACCGTGATACATGTACACGTACACGAGCATTCGCCGCTGTAGTGAGTATGCGAGCATACAGGTCCACTTTGAATCCTGAGTAAAGAACACAGCAATAATCGATCGCATAAACAAGCCATTGGCTTTCCAGGCTAATGAGGAGGCTAATCGATCTGATATAGAGCTGAACTTCTCAATTGCTATATGATAACGTCTCGATAGATCGTGGCTGCAGGGAGAATAACCATCGATTGCTGAACTTGAATGTTATTTCTCAACAAGCACAATATCGAAGAAGTGATTTTGATGTCACGTCATCAAGCCGACGCATTAAACTGTCCCAATAGGGCTACATAGAATTACCTTGAAAGCACAAGAGTCCTCCCCTCAACGTTGGAAGGTTGGAACGTCAATAAATAGAATACAAGCTTCTTGATTAAGCACTAGCCAGGCGAAGACAATGTCCAATGTGGTCATGACTTCTTCTACGACAACGCAAGTAGCCTGCCTCTTGGGTTGGAGAACATTTGGAGCCATTGGTTTACACGATTATTACAATGTGCAATATCTAAACATAAGCTGCAGTAATCTGAGGCACGCCCTCAAGTATGGGCTACCTTGTTTAGTACCTTCTCTTAGCACCATATCAGATCGATCAGTCGTGCAAAACTAACCTCTCGCATCGCTTCGCCTACCGTCGAATCTGAGACAAATAGCTCTACTAAGGTATTGAAAACTGTATAAAACTGCAGCCAGGAACTATTTTTTCCTATGGCAATCACTGAACCGACCTACATCCCCCCCCCCACCCCACCCCAACCCCCACCCCCACCCCCCACGCGCACGTTTTGACAATGGCGGTGCTTTTCTCCCTGGAGTGTAAGCATTGTTATTTCTCAGGAAGAATTTGCTGGTCAAAGAAAACTACTGGCACGTGGAAGCTGCATGCGATGATAACAAGTACATGCTCTCCGATTGGCTGGCTAGGCACGCGGTGGGCGGTGCTGCAATAGGTTGATTGGGAGTAAAGGTGACGCCTGAATCTTCAACGCATCATATGACCAACATGTAATTGTTGTGTTGGCATGGAATGTACTAGAATGAATGTGCCCGACGGTCTTCAATGTCTCATTACGCAAAGAAAGTCAGTCATTTCACTCTAGGGCTACAAACTATACCAAAAAACTTTCTGAAATGTCACAGGGTTTTTCCCTTGCCGTGACATTAATTTTTCCGTTGCTCTCTTCTGCTTGAACAGTTGTGAGCCCCACGAGTTTGAGTGTGTTTCTTAAAACCATCTTGTGTGCAAAGAGTTTTAATTTTGGAAAAACGTTAATGGAACCAACAGCACGTTGTAACACAAGAACAAGTGTTAGTTCCAAGGTGTAATGATCAAAAGATAGAATGACAACTTTTCCTACCGCTCTGGAAGGACGATTGATCATAATGCTGGTGTGTGATAGACCTCCTCATCACTGTCCAACCAATCACTCCGTCCCTAATCGGGACAAATAAGATAAAATTCAAACCAGAAAAAAGACTTACTAAAGAAAAATGAAAGTAAGAATAGCAGAAGGTATACGTGTGCACAACCCGACAAACTTGAAAAGAAAATTTCTTACAAATTGTATTTCTGCATGCTCATAGATTCATGAGTCCAATATATAAAGGATGGCCATAGATATTGAACACATAAATGAGTGAACGAAAAACGAACAAACGATTGAATGAATACAAGAGCAAACGAAGAAGCAAACAAAGAACGAACGTTGGACTGCCGAATGAATTATAGGAATGTTGTACAGCTATGCCAGCATGAAAGTCTAACAAGTCGAATGGGAAAATCCCTTGCACACAAAACACACGTTAGAACGCGTTCAGAAAGAGATGCAAGCTTGAAAGCATACACAGACGCGAGAGGACAGAAGAAACAGATAACAACGTACAAGTTCCAATGGCACAGGACGTGTTCTTGTACAAAGGATCAGCGACCTCTGACTGCATCCTTACTAAGCATCCTTACTAAGCATCCTTACTAAGCACTAAGTCAGTACTAATGGATCCTGAAAGAGGGTGACTTGAACACTGACAGGCCTGCCGCACAGTTTGCTTGTTGACAAAATCTGACGTCCACAGTCCACCTGGTTTGTACGCCTGCCTGCCATTGTACCAAACAAGCGGCGTTTCCGTCCTGAAGTCATTTAGATTGTTGCGAGGGCCTTTTAGGAAGCATTTATAATCTAGGTAACGGGGTCAGAAAACGAGCCTTTGTCCATAGGGGGTGGGGGTTAGGACGGGGGTGGGGAAGGGGGTGGGGGTGGGGGTGGGGTGGGGGGGAGCGATGCTCATCCTGCACGCTACCTTGACCTCGTCATGTAAATCAATAAGGTTTACCAAAACGTTTGACCACACCTCCCACCCCCACCCCAAGCTCCTCCACCCCCTCCGTCGCCTCCTTTATCTGCCGACTTCCTGGCTTCCAACTGGTCCGTCACGATAAAGTATTTGTAGTAATAAGAATGACTTCCGATGTTAACGGTGCCTGAACGTCAAGATAATCATTTGTAAGTGATTTCACCTTCTTATGAAGTACATGTACTTGATTAGTTTTGGTTACATCCATGAGTTCTTATATCAGTCTCATAGTAATCTGAGTTGTAGTTTCCAAACGTAGTCTTGTATCTTTCGCGCAATAAAACAAAGAACATGAATGTTATTATGCTTGACTATTTAATTGTAGCATCGAAATATAGCAGCCACATAAAACTTTCGACTAAACATTCAGTCATCACATATTTACAACGTCTATTACTATCAGAATGTAGCATGGGTAAATTATAATCTGCTCCCATTGAAGGTAGATGAGCGTATATGCCTTGTCCTCATGCTTATTCACTATCCGTACTTATTCAGTTCCTGGATGAGCTACAGGGGATTGCCATGATAGTCCATCAGCCTGGGGTTCCAGCTGATGAGGTAGCATCGAGTGGTTCCAGCTGTATATTGTGTCTCTTTCAGTGCTTGCTCATTCATGCCATTGCTAATGTCAAACGAGGAAGGACAAGTGATCACAGGGCCGACTGACTGTATACTTTCATGAGATAAGGCGTGGTCCTACCCCGGGACGTGGGGTGTTTTCCACCCCTTTCTTTGTAAATAATGCCAGATAGTGTAACCTTGCCCTCAGCTCTACAGGTACACGTATTGGTAACAGCTTTGATGGAACTGCACGCTTGCCCCAGTGGTCTTCTCGGACAATTCTTTGTCAGGCCGCATTCCAAGGGCGATGGCCACACAAACTAGAGGGAGCGATCTCCTTCCAACGTACAACCAGGCAGCGAACGATGAAGCACTGCACGCAGGATTTGCCCAGAATGACCATGGCTTTCTGGTGACGTCAACCCTTTGAATGACACAACCACAATCAACGAATTTAGGCTCAAAGTCGATGGTTGGGGAAAAAGAGACAACGTTCCAATTAGTTTTCCTAAATGCCCTCTGACTTTATTCACATGCTCTCAAAAGACTTTGCCAGCGTTATGCAACAAGATGCGTTATTTTGTGGGATTACCAGACTGATGAAGTAATTAGTAAGTAAAGTAAACATATCTGTCAGTTGTTTTCCTCGTTACCACAAGTACATAGCAAAGACAATTCATTCAAGGATCGTTGGTCGACACTAACTTTGCTCTTGCAATATTTTTGCTCTTTCACACAAAAACAAAATTTCTGATAATTGCGCCATAACTGCCTCCTATATGATTTTGATGAACTCACATATGCCTTCCCTCTGCCTCCGTGACGAGAACCAATTTTGCACACTATTTAGCAATTATTCCTATGCTCGCCAGACTAGCATCCCAATCACAGTACAAGTTCCAATGTCAGAATTCCTCGAGTCATGACCGTCTTTCCTTCATCAAAGGAACAACCAGCACATATCTTATTGTTCTTCAGATAGAATCTATCTGCAGCGCGCAAGCAATCGACTGTCCTAACGAGTACAAAGATGGTGTGGAAGCCGAGGACCAGGAGCAAGACAGGCACACTAGCCCGGAATACACTCCACGTCTGGTCCTCCACAATGCTGATGGCATCTACATGATGTAGTTCTTGAGAAAATAATGTACACAATATTTCTTCCGCAAATGATAATAGCTTACGCTCACAGTATCTGTAATTTCATCCCATGGTCAGTCCATGGTTGATGTTGTAAACGCCCGCTTATGTCTCTATCTTTCAAAGAAGTTGTATTGAATATTGCATGTTCATTTTACCATTTTGGCCCTGCTCCAATTTTGAAGTGAAACAAACCTGTAGTACATTTAGAATTATGCCTACGTGACACTAAAGTAGACGATGGGGAGACGGCCGGGTGGTTGTGAGATACAGAGGTACGTTCACTCTTCTTTTCCCACGCTGAGGCGGACGACACGACGGATCGCGGCGGCTGGTAACGATGTTGACAGTGACGTCGCCGCTTCCGCTGTCCCAGCATCCCCAGGTGCGACGTCAGCGGCCTCATCAGGGGCGACCACTGTGCTTGCCTATGTAGATGTCAACCTCACCCCAAAAATGGCGGGCCAAATTAGGGGGCACTTGCTGTGCCTCTCGTGTAGGCAAATGCCCCCGTGGGTGTGCATTGTTGATACTCTCCCCTCATTTTCCAGCTTCACGTTCAACACAGCTGCGGGCGGGGGAGGTGGGGTGGGAAGGCCCGTGTGTACTCTGAGCCCACTTCCTCCCACCCCTCCCCCTCGCACACGGACTAATTAATGGAGGAGACAGGAAGCAATCTTTTCCAGGCGACAAAGACCCTAGCCCTTGCAGGTGGGACACGGAGGTTGAAGATTCAGGTCCGAGTGCCGTGAACTCCGTGGCAGTTGTCAATGGTGTCCATCCAGTCTGTGGCCTGGAGACCATCGGACCACCTCCATGATGACATGGACCATGGATTCTTCTCGGCTCGAGCGCTCATTTCCGGAAGAGGGACGCTTCTTTCCGCGTCCTTCGCATGGAAATAAAGGTCGCTCTGGAGAACCCTTCTGCGAAACCCTACGCCACTCAGAGAGTTTGCATATGTTAATACAGTAATGGCTCCGTCACCGTGGATCACGTGTTGCCATTCATGCAGATTGGAGGATGTCACATTGAAGTTTGTTGTGAATAAGTGACAGCTTTTCGTCCTGGTGCTTGATGAATGTAAAGTAGGTTCAGGGATTTACAAAACCCCAAAAGACTGTAGAATATTTATCCTTTTTAAAGTCTACACTGCAAAAATCTACACGAGCAAAAACTTTTCTCTCCCTGTATATCGCTTTGTACATCTCTGATATTTATGAAACGTCGATTATATTTAATACAGTCATAGCCCGAACAGACAGCATGAACTTTCTCCTCCTTCCAATGCGTGAAACCATGCAATGTAAGTGCAATGGATGACTCAAAGTTTTCCATCTTTTCTGTCTCAGGTGGTTCACCTTTCGCTTTTCGTACAGTAAAAAGCACCACAGTCAATCAAACGAAAAATGCGCTGTAAAAAATGGGAAACGGAAAAGTTTCATGGAAATTAACGGTACGTAGGCCTACATGCATGCAAGCGCAGGTACGAGCAAGAGGAAGTGACATCTCTGCTTCCCCCGTTAGTCTCCTCTTTAGAATGGCGTGGAGAGACGCGGTAGATCTATTTTTACTCCCAGCCACAGGGGGCTTGCATCACCTCTGGCACTGTAGCGTACCTGCAGATGACCTGCAGCTACTGGCCAAGGACTGGAGCGGATGGCGTGCAGTCACCAGGACAGCAGGGGGCGACTTTCAAGGCAAATCGCCGGACCAGAGGCGGGTTTCTCAGCATGATACGCAATCCTCTCGCGGGACCAGAGGCGGGTTTCGTTTCGAAAGGAATTACATAATGATGAGAGATGGGCGTGCACAGAGAACGCTTGCTAACGCAAACCTTTGCTCCTGAATGAACCTGTCCTGGTAGGCGCTCGCAGTATGCGCTAATCTCTGAACATTAAAAAACATCGAAACGAAACGCGCGTCTGGTCCCGTGAGAAGATTGCGTATGACGCTCCTGGGAAACCCGTCTCAGGCTTGAAAGAGACAGAGAGAGCGAGAGCGAGAGAGAGAGAGAGAGAGAGAGAGAGAGAGAGAGAGAGAGAGAGCGAGCGAGCGAGCGAGCGAGAGAGAGAGAGAGACAGAGAGAGACACAGAGAGAGACACAGAGAGACAGAGAGAGACAGAGAAAGACAGAGAGCGACACAGAGAGAGACACAGAGAGAGACACAGAGAGACAGAGAGAGACAGAGAGAGGCAGAGAGAGGCAGAGACACAGAGAGAGAGAGAGAGAGAAACAGAGAGAGACAGAGAACAAGAGAGACAGAGACAGAGAGAGACTGAGACAGAGAGAGAGAGAGACAGAGAGAGAGAACAGAGAGAGAGAGAAACAGAGAGAGAGAAACAGAGAGAGACAGAGAGCAAGAAAGACAGAGACAGAGAGTGAGAGACAGAGAGAGAGACAGAGAGAGTTACACAGAGAGAGAGAGCGACAGAGAGACAGAAAAAGACAGAGAGAGACTGAGAGCGACAGAGAGAAACAGAGAGAGACAAAGAGAGACAGAGAAAGAGAGAAAGACAGAGTGAGAGACACACAGAGAGAAACAGAGACAGAGAGAGAGACAGAAAGAGACAGACAGAGAAAGACAGGGACAGAGAGAGATAGAGAGATAGAGACAGAGAGAGGGAGACAGAGAGAGACAGAGAGAGAGAGGGAGACAGAGAGAATGAGAGAGAGACAGACAGGGAGACAGAGAGAGTGAGAGAGAGACATAGAGATAGAGACAGAGAGACAGAGAAAAAGCGACAAAAAATGAGAGAGAGAGACAGACAGAGAGACAGAGAGACAGAGAGACACACAGAGAGAGAGTGAGACAGAGAAAGACAGAAAGAGACAGAGAGAGTGACAGAGACTGTGCGAGAGAGAGTTAGAGAAAGAGAGACTGAGGGAGAGAAAGAGAGATAATGAAAGACAAAGGGAGAGGGAGAGAAAGAGAGACAGAGGGAGAGACAGAGAGAGAGACACAGAGAGAGAGAGTGAGACACACACACAGAGAGAAAGAGAGAGAGATAGAGAGAGAGAGACAGAGAGAGAGAGAGTGAGACACACACAGAGAGAGAGTGAGACAGAGAGAGAGAGAGAGAGAGAGAAGTTGTGCAATCCTAAATCCGCCAACAGCGTCATCACACGGTTGAGATTACACGTGTACCGCAAGACTCTTTTGCCACCACGATAAGGAGCAGAAGCCACATTCTGGCAACTAGGTGTAACCTGACGGAAAGTAATGACGTTTCATATTTTGCTGCATGCTATTGCATCTCAAATCTTTGTCTAGTAGAAGGTCTAGCTTGGGCAGAAATTGAACTCTGACTGGAGTCACTTCCAGCTATTCTTTTTGAATGTTGTGCAACGACATCGGTGCACACTTTCCATGATATGAAGGTGTTCTCTATTTCAATGGCAATCTCATCTCTTCACAGCAATATCTAACTGTTTCCTTGCTTTTTCCCAAGCCAACCGTTTCCACGATCTTTGCAGCTACTGTTGTATTCCCGTATCCTGTATTTCTGAACGACTGTGCACACACTCCCGTAATTCTTTTTGTCATTTATTCAAACTCACAGTTGACTCTTTGCAGACGCTCCTACCAGCTGTTCGTGCATGCTTCTTGGATACCCTACTTGAATTACTCAAAATCCATACGTCTATTTATCTATTCACGTGCTGTGATCGACAAACACGACTGGCTTAGGGTCACCTTTTAAGATTCTTCTGACTTAACGTTTTGTTAGAATGTCATGAATCATAACAAGCTGCAATTTATGGTAAACAGTACAAATAGCCACATGAATAACCAAAACATTACTTCTTTATTTAGCGGGGCGAGTAAGTACTTGACAGACTCTTGGAAAACAAATGTAACCATGCTGTCATAAGATGAATCACCTTCACTCAAGCATCTTGTAGTAGATGCAAAGTGTTAAAAAAAACTTTTCTGGAAATGATGCCAACGAAACATGAAGGCAAGAAGAACGAAGCGGAAATAGTCTTTCAAAGAAATTAGGTTTGAATAAGCAGTCAATATAGCAAGAAAAGCTTGAGTTGGATTGATAACTAATTGCCGACAGCATGTCACACCAAAGAGGATTGCCGACAGGAAGCAACTTATAGAAGTACTCCAGATATCTAAAACCTGTCCCGCTGCAAATGGTGAACGTTTAAGGTCCCTTAAAAATTAATAACCTTGAAACAATGAAGGTCATTGTGATGAGTGATTTAACGCTGATTTCACAAAAGAAATAAATAGCGAAAAACTGTCTCCTGAAATACAAGGTGTAGAAAAAAGTACAAGTTTCATTCAAAGAAAGCATCGTAAAAATGTGTTCCTCTTTCCGAAAGAAATGGAACAGAGATGGACATCTTCTGGACTTATTGGCGGGCTCCAGGAATTGCTTCTGAAAGACACCGCAGCTTTCACCTCTCCCGTATGCTGCATGTACCAAATAAAGGATTCGAACTTTGCCTGTACGGAGAGCAAACAAGAAACTTGTTCTGAAAAATGTGGAGGTGGGGTGGGGTGGGGATAGCGGTAGGGGGTGAGGGGAGGGGAGTATATTGTCTTCGCAAAGTAGCCACAAAACAATTAATCTGATAGAAGGCAAGTCCTTTGTTGCAAAGTGTTGATATACTATAGAACAGCTCTCGGAATACATCAAGAGATATTTTTGAGTGGATCTGATATCATAGCAAGAATCCAATTCACGGGGCTCAGACTGCATGGAATGAAGTTTGAAACAAGCTCGAATCCCATGTAAATGGACTATACGCAGCAAAGCACGCCTTTGGAAAGGGTTGGGGACTTCTCCTGAAAGGAGTGGGGGCAGCAAAGACTTCTCCTGAAAGGAGCGAGACGAGCGAGGGAGGCGGATGTTTGAGGAGGTCGGGGCTGCAGGTGGGAGGCTACGTGAAAGTCCTGCAAACAGCAGGGCGAGGAGACGAGGCCTGGGGTGGCAGGCAGCAAACATGGCGAGACCCGGGGCCGCCCTGCTCTCCATGGGTGACGGGCGACACTGTCAGGCAGCGCCTTCAGCGGGACCCCTCTTCACCCCCTCTGCATTGCATCTCACGAGTTCCCTCCCCCACCCACCATTCCATGTCTTCTGAGGGGGGTCTCCATCTATCATTGTACCGTCTCCGTTCCCACACTGCGTTATGCCTGCACGGACACGGTGGAGACACAATAGCCCGCAACCATCGAGAAGACTCCATCCAGGCATTGGTGTTCGATGAGGAAACTGAGCACATTATGCATTTTTCACTTGAGCTCGTCACATGATTATGACATTAAAAAACACACCACACAAACAAATAAACGAACACACCGAACATTCCCTTATCAAAAAGAACTTTCTTTTGTCGAAAGTCCCACGATTATTTCATGCTTGGTTCACATAGAGCAGAGTGAAACACCAAGAAAGCGTTTTGTCTGTCTTTGCCTTGCTGCCGGAACTCCATCTGCTTGCACGTGAACAATATAGAATGTCACTTTGAGGTCTTTAAGTGGAGAGGGACCAGACGATGCACGTTGAAACCTGACACACTGGGAAGGTTCGCTCGACGTTGCGAGGTCCTGCAGGCCTTGTTCTCCGGAGCAGCTGCTACGGGTCCTTTTGCTTCAAGGCAACGGGGGCCGTCGACCGAGACGATGACGTCAAAGTTCTGCATGCTGAAAGCTGCCGAGTTCCAACAAGAAGTCTTGTCGTCATGCAAGAATGGCACGCAATCAGTCAATCATCCATGCTGTCACTCGCAAAAGGAAGGCTGCCCAACATGAGTTTGCTGACGTAATCTGTGAAACATGTCCCTTTTTGTATATTGTCGTTTCGACAAAATATATTTACAAATAAGGAACCTGCACGCTCAACTTTTTTATTATTCGACAAGTTGATACAGGTACATTGTACGCACTAAAAACACGGATTACTCTTCATCATGATGTACTGTATCAATATCCTCTGTACTTATCATCCTCTGTGGGTCGGCGAAAAGAACTGAGCCACCGCGTCTCCCAACGCGATTCGTAACAGGCGAATAACAAGGGAAGTCCTGTCTTGCTCTTATTCTGACAGGCTCTTGTGATTTTGTGATCTTACAACACGCTCAGGGGCTGATACGAAGTAAAGCCCCATTCATTCATTAATTCATTAATTCATTCATTCATTGTTCGTTCGTTCATTCGTTCCTTCGTTCATTCTTACTTCCATTTTTTTGGCTGTTGCTCCTTTCACGTCACACCTCACTTCTTCCCTGACACCACCCGTCACTACCACTGTCGCCACCCTCACTATCGTCCCAAGACCTTTCCACTACACATTCACCCCTCTCCATCCCCTTCCCTCACGAAACTACACACCTCGCACGTCAAGCACACTCAATATTGGTAGAGTTTTCGGTCCAGCTCCAAGCAAACGGGCCGCACGTCCGGGGGGAAAAGATGCGGCCCCTCTAATTGTCCGCCGCCACTCGAGCCGCCCCTGAACAGTGCGCCGGGAGTCGGGTGCGTTTGCCTCTCGTTAGGAGAGAGCGAAGCCGCGCTCCAAGCTGTGCCCGAGCTTGGTGAAGGAGGCGACGGAGGCCCGGCACTGTCAGCTTTGACAGATGATGTTTTTTGAGGCGTCACGACCCGCCAGACCAGCCAGAAGCACGCGGTGTTTTGAAACAAAACTCCAGGACAAGGAGGAGGTGAGACAGATGCCCTGGCCCATTCAGGGTGGGAGAGAGGGGGAGGGAAGAGGAGGGGGGCAGGAGGGAGCGTACCTCGCCACCTGAAGAGGTGAAAACCAACAGAGAAAGTCTCCTGCTGAAAGAGCCAGTCTGATAAAGACAACACTGGAGGGGAAGGGGCTTGTATTTTGGCTGGCAGACGCAGCCACCACGGCCCGGTACAGAATGCGTGGAGAATATGAGGAATAAAATCGAGGGTTTGACTCTCGATGCGACAAATCGCGAAGACAGCTGCGGCAGTTTCGGGACGGAAGAGAAAGGCGTGCGGGGAGGCAGTTGGGGGAGAACCGTCTGAGAACATCAAAGGCGGATCAAGATTCTGTTCAGACGATAGAGAGTTCAAAGTTGCACAAGTGAAATGTTTCTGTTTGTCTCACGACAGGGGAACATCCGTCATCCCACTCAAGCATCACGTTTGATTAAAAAAATATTCTGGTGAACGGTCCTCCACCTTCCTCTCCTGGCGACAGCCCCCAATGTTTCAGGCAATAGTATATACATTTCTCAACAGTTTCTTCGCTAGTTGCACCAAACGACACAGGATGCTGAAGGCATATAAAAACAATTTAAGAAACGAAATAGATTTTCCGATTGTCTTACTAAACTCTTTTAAATGAAGAATCTTAATAAGAAAAAGTATGTTGTTGGGATTGTTTATTATATACCTCATTTTAAAGCATTACAATTTTTATACAATGCAGTCATGTCGTATCTAGACTTACATTCAAGTGTCGATCACCCTTCAAACTGCCTTCCGTAACAGGTTGGTTTCTTTGGTTTATTTTAACTATCATTCTGCCGTGAAAACTGGGCACTCTGTTTATAGCGTGTTTCAAAGGAGTTACTCGGACATATATAGACCATTTTAAAGTTGCTACAAGCCTGTATCCAATCATCAAATCGAAAATAAATTTTCTTTTGCACATGAAAATACTTCGTGGACCTCTGATCTTCAAGTGTGTGTGTGTGTGTGTGTGTGTGTGTGTGTGCGTGTGCGCGCACGCGCGCGTGTGCGTGCGTGAAGCCTTTCTTTTGTCAAATCTGAATAAACCACTTCTTCCTTTACAAGCGGAATGTACGTGTAATAATTCTGCTTCATTTTAAACGTGAGAAACCTCTGGAAGTACATAACACAGGATATCATAACAAACGGTCTCACAGAGAGCACATAACTGCAAAAAGCCCTCGTACGATGACTGCGAGAAGGTATGAATCTATGAGGGTTTGTTCTTCTTGTAAAATCAGTTTTAAGTAATTACAAATACTTTTCCAGTCTACCGTTACAAAATGAGTTTGAATTTAACTAATGTGTAAGGTTTAGTACACGTTCCCACGATAGCTTTGTGTAGTAACAATACGCATGCCAACTTATATCGTGGCAGTGCTACAAACTTCACAACGAGTGTCGCTATTGTTCACATTTGCTATGACATCGTCCTTGATCGTCGCTTTGCTCGCTTTCGAGTTCTATATAAGCATTTGATCGCCCGAGTAATCTCCATACTGAGAAAAGCAAATCGCACAGGCAACAGTCTTTGTTCGTGTATCTAGCATTCTTCCCGTAAGAGGAGTGAAGGTGTTTTACAGTGGCGGTAGGCAATGCCCGCAGTGGCCGCAGTGTCTGTGGACGGACGGGTACGGCAGGCACTGGTCTCTGAGAGTCTCTAATCAAATTTCACTGGGGACGGAAGCAGCGACAAAGCCATTGTTAACTCTCTTCTCGCCCTTTTTTCTCCCAGTCTTTCCAAGCAGCCCAAGTCTCGTGCATTCTCGCACGAGGGCACTCACTAATGAGCCCTGGAGAAGTGTAAAACACTCAACGAGTCCTTTGTCCGCGCAATTCAAAGGAAAAGTAAATTTCCCGAAAAAAGTTCCACTAGCCGCCAAGCGTAATTCGACAGTCGGCCCTGGTCCGGGGCTGTGACGACCCTGGTTGCAGCGGCGCGGCTCGCGACAAATCTCGCAATAGATGAGACAAGGCGAGACTCTACAAGGGCTAAAAAAAACTTACACATTTCCGACTCAATTTGCATTCTTCTCCCTTGATGATCTTTTTCTTGTGTTTGTAAACTCCACCTCGCATCGATGCGCAGTTTTGTCAGGAAATACGAGTCTAAGTTTATTAGTAAATCTGTCAGTCCAGTAGAGATTTAGATGGGTGCACATTAATCTTTATCCCTCCAGGTTTACTGGAGGTCCTACAGACTTTATCTGTCTGTCTGTCTGTCTGTCTGTCTGTCTGTCTGTCTGTCTGTCTGTCTGTCTGTCTGTCTGTCTGTCTGTCTGTCTGTCTGTCTGTCTGTCTGTCTGTCTGTCTGTCTGTCTGTCTGTCTGTCTGTCTGTCTGTCTGTCTGTCCCGACTTAACGGCTGATATCTCAAAAACTACTGGACGGATTTCCTTGACATTTTGCACACTTACTGGAAGTTAGGTCCGATTGAATGTATCAAATTTTCAGAATCGAGGTTTGAAGAGAAAGTGGTTTTTTAAGGTCGTAAACTCGAAAGCACCTCCCTAAATAGTCAATTGATGGAATGGCGAAATTGCAAAATGTGTGACGTCATCAATAACGTGACGTGATTTTATCTGCATGTCTGCCTCTCTGTCCCGACTTAACGGCTGATTTCTCAAAAACTACTGGACGGATTTCCTTGACATTTTGCACACTTACTGGAAGTTAGGTCCGATTGAATGTATCAAATTTTCAGAATCGAGGTTTGAAAAGAAATTGATTTATGTAGGTCGTAAACTCGAAACCCCCCCCCCCCCCCCCCCCTGAGATTTCAATTGACGGAATAGCCAGATCGAGTCAGAGTTATCTTTTCCTACTTTCACAAAACAATGAGTAGAGTAGAGTAGAGTAGATTCTTCGGCCTTCTTAGGCGTCCAGGGCCTGTTGCCGATTCTGATGGTTCTCTGGCTGTATTTGCATCGCTCTTACGGATACTGGTCTTCTGACCAGGCCTAGTCTTTTTCACTTGTGAAAAAGAAAACAAAGAAAGCTTATACGAGAAGATTATTGACGTTGATGGGTTAGATCCGTATGAAACACCAAACAGTTTGTGGTCTGTCGACAAAAACCAGTTGCCGGACATAAACCACGCCAGGATTGTACAATATTTTGTGCTGGGCAAAAGTGCGAGAATTTTGCAGCCTTCAAAAGCTTGGGAGCTTACAGGACTTTCGTCTGTGGTTAATAATAATAATAATAATAATAATAATAATAATAATAATAATAATAATAATAATAATAATAATAATAATAATACAGACTATTTGTACGCACATACCTTCCCTAATAGGCAAGCTCATGGCGTTTACAATGAAAAAGTCCACACTCATACAAAGCATTCCAACACTCGCACACTGTACAGTTGAAATAAAGAAAAATTAAATACAATACAATTAATGAAATAGCAAGCAATAAACAAAACACGAAACATAAAAGAGGCGCCTTGTGAAGCACTTCACTGCTCGTCAGGAAAGACTGACCGGAACAGGTGCGAGAAGTGCGAAGCTACAAACCAGATGGCTGTCAGAACACAGTAGTTTCAGCAAAGGTAAATGGTCTGAAATAAACTTATTTTGTTTACTCCCAAGGTAAAATCTCATCTCACACCTTCCTATTTCACGGTCACTTGTAAGTTGTCGCTGCGAACGCTATAAATGCTTTACAAAAACTCAGGCACACCAGATCTCCAATGACACGATTGGTAGAGCGTTGGTCTCTTGGTCATGCGTGACCAGGTTCGATTCTGCGCTGAAACTTTTTTTCTTCTCTTTTTTCAAGAGGTTGTGGGTTCGAACCCGACCTGGTGTTTTGTGTTTGTGTGTGTGTGTGTGTGTGTGTGTGTGTGTGTGTGTGTGTGTGTGTGTGTGTGTGTGTGTGTGTGTGTGTGTGTGTTTTTTTTTCTCCCTCTTTTCTCGAGAGGTTGCGGGTTCGAACCCGATTTTCTTTTTTTATGCCAAAATCTGGAGGTTCAGCGCCAGCGGTTTTTATATGAACATTGAATCCCCGCAATACAACGACGTCACATTCGAAAACTTGCATTGTCTGCAACTATCTCTGTTCTCGACAAATTTTATCCGTTTTCAAAGTTATGTAAGCTGCTTGATTTGGAAATGAGACTGATTTGCCTTCCATATCAATTCAATTGCACTCAAACTTTATTCAGCGAGAAATATTGAATCAACGAAAGGCACGTAACAGTTTGAAAAGCATCCTTTACATGATAATTTTGGATCACTCTCAAGTAGGGGTTCCTTAATGTTGAATTTCGTCATTCGTTCATTCGTTCATTCATTCATTCGTTCGTTCATTCATTCGTTCGTTCGCTCCTTCCTTCCTTCCTTCCTTCCTTTATTCATTCATTCATTCATTCATTCATTCATAGCTATTCTAATTTGCCGTTCAAAGTCTATCAGACTCAAACAAGGATGACAACTGTCTATAAATAACTTTTTCATGTAGGGAAAGCCAAGCCGTTTTCCATCTTTGCTTTATTGATCTATCATTCTTTACACAACTATTATCTGAATTTGCACGAATTAATATCATGCTTCTTTGTGGTAAAGCTCTCAGGAAGTGGGTGTGGTGTGCTTTGAGCATGAGGGGAAGGGGGTGGGGGAGGGGGGTGGGGGAGGGGGGGGGGAGGGGGAGGGGTGTTAGAGGGGTGCGGAGTGTGTGTGGAAAGACCCTGCTCGCGTGAGAAAGTAAATAGGTATGAAATTAGGGTGTGGAAGAACGATGTGGATGTGAGGGGAAAAAGGAAAGAAAAATGTATGGACAGACAGACAGACAGACAGACAGACAGACAGACAGACAGACAGACAGACAGACAGACAGACAGACAGACAGACAGACAGACAGACAGACAGACAGACAGACAGACAGACAGACAGACAGACAGACAGACAGACAGACAGACAGACAGACAGACAGACAGACAGACAGACAGACAGACAGACAGACCGACCGACCGACAGACAGACAGACAGACCGACCGACAGACAGACAGACAGACCGACCGACCGACCGACAGACAGACAGACAGACAGACAGACAGACAGACAGACAGACAGACAGACAGACAGACAGACAGACAGACAGACAGACAGACAGACCGACCGACCGACCGACCGACAGACAGACCGACCGACAGACAGACAGACAGACCGACCGACAGACAGACATACAGACAGACAGACAGACAGACAGACAGACAGACAGACAGACAGACACACAGACAGACAGACAAACAGACACACAGACAGACAGACACACACACAGACACGCACACAGACACACAGACAGACAGACAGACAGACAGACACACACACACACACAGTCAGACAGACACAACCACACACACACACACACACACACACGCACACGCACACACATACACATACACACACACACACGCACACGCACACGCATACACATACACACACATACACTTACATACACTTACACACACATACACACACACATATTCACACATACACACACACACACACACACACACACACACACACACACACACACACACACACACACACGTACGCTATGCCGTTGCTTTCACACGGACGAACTTCAGTACATCCACCCTGGAGGCTGCTTCGCGAGTAATTTCCTCCACTCTGTTTGCCATAACGCGGGACGGAACAGCGTGAGATCACCTGCTGGAGTTACACAAAGGTGCGTCGATTCACACGGAGGACGGTAGCTTTCTCTGGCAGCAGTGAAAGCGCTCCCACCATATTGCACTCACCTCCTCCTCAAGATTTGCACTTGACAAATGTCTCTCCCCATCGAGTAAGTGTAGAGAGGGCTCCGTGTTGTAAGAGCAAAGAAACATTTCATGTAGATGGCACTCTTCTTTGTCCCCACCCTTTTCATTACGGGGCATTAATCAGCGAGCTTGCATGGATCCACAGGGGATTTAATCAGAGCCGTTAGTGTGACAACACTATCAGCTTGGAGAGGGCCAGCCACTTGCGCCGTTTGAAACGTGTCTGAGAACAACTTGAAGGAGGTGAAACATTCGTAGGATTGCGGAGTGCGAAGATGCTTAGAATAGTCTGTTCAATACTGAACAGGTCGTTGCCTTATAGTGAATGGAAAAACAACTGTGACCTCGTTTGAACGAGGATGGGTTGTGAGCTTCTGCAAGACTGATTATTTCCCTTTATTGTTCGGCACTTTGTGCTCATCATTCGAAAGAGTGAAAATATTTCTTGACTTTCCTGAAAATCGAACAGAGATTTCTACATGCCGTGTATACGAATGTGTGACACCGAACTTGAGATAGAGATTTCGCCCTGAGTACACAGTCTGTGCTTGGGCCGTAACTCCCTGCTACGGTGATGGTATCTCCTTGTGACGTGGCTGACCAGACCTCCCTAGCTTAGTCAGTTTGACACTTTGGTCATTTCGAGGTAGTGCATAGTTTGCCCCGATTTAGAGAATGTATTCCATTCATAAAGCTATACATTATTACACATATACTGTCACTTTCGGGTTTCCAAATCCATGGATGAATGGTTATTTTGCCGTTACCAGGAAGACCTTCTCATCTTGCGACAAAAAGGGTCTGATAGCGGAACATTCCACCTCGTCATTACCCTGATTCTGCCGTACTTGCTGACGAATCAGTGTAGTGTGTGACGTCACAACGAACAGGGGGCTCTTATCTACATTTACAACAAAAGGAATTCCTTTTATAAGCCAAAAGCAATAGGAACTGCAGCTTCTCTGTAAACTTTGTTTGCTCGCATAATACAAATCGCACACTTGAACAGTCTTTTACTACTTAAAAACCCGTTTTTCAGTCCATTCGTGTTCAAACACATAGACCACTGCACATATCATAATAAATGTAGTGCCAATTTGAAGGGAACTCATTGGATTTTGTATTGGTTCAAGAATATGAAAATTCCCCGGGGATTCAGAGTGACTAAACTTGGTGATAACTGTTACCTTTACGGAGGGGGATGACTGCTCTACAGGCAAGTATTTACCTGGACTTGGAATGACTGATAGCTCTGATGCGACATATTTAGAAGCAGGAATACCAAACCGCACCCAGTCCCACTCACCATCCACAGAAGCTGCAAGAGTTGTTGGCAGCGATAGCATAAAACTTGTACACTTCCGCTGCTTGAATAATACGCAAAGTACTGAATGAAGGCACCTGACTATAAACACACAGATAGGAAGTACATACTGTTGGGTACAGCACCAACTCCTCTCCTCTCCCCCAGGACAATTCCAACCCACCGCTGGGTCACATGAGTAGTCCCATATACCACCGTCCTCATGCGTTGCCATTTGTGCTCCTGGTCGAGAGGAGATCATGCAAACTGGAAATTGTTTCCCAAGTACGTAGCTTCAGGACGCATGCAGCCTGAAACACAACGCCACCTAGACGTGAAACTGATGCGAAATCGCCTTGACTACTGGTAGTCAGCAATGTAAGGGAAGTAACAATTGGTGGACCAAAGACAGGGTGAACATGGTTACCTCCCCTGATACGCTAGTGT
>JAWQFJ010006696.1:0-5000 GCA_034096865.1 Theodoxus fluviatilis | reverse complement strand
AGGCTTCTTCTTGATGAATTGAAAAAATTAAAAGAATTGATGGAATATTTCAGAAGTTATTCAAGTTTAGGTGATGATACTTTTTTTGTGTCACCCTGTACCTATCACGATGCAATGTGCTATTTGCACAAGAGGCAGTCATCCCACAACCCTATTCTTGCTGCATTGCATCATGCATTGTTCATAAGAATAAAATGATGGCATTTAAAATCCTTGAAATTCATTTGCACGAATGAGTTGACACTGCATTGTCATTGCATGTCTGTTGGATTCATTAAAAAAAAAATCCGGAAAAAACCCTTAGTGTGTACAGAAAAGAATGGCTCACTTTTATCAGTGTCCAAGCAAACTGAAATATGGGACTCCTGCATTTCAATTGCGTTTCATGTCATGTTGCACCGTCAGCAGACTTACTGTACTACAGACCTGATACACAATTACAAATCGCCCGTTCGAGGAGAAGTGGATGTTTTGTGTTTTGTAGGCTGTCGAACGTCTCAACTTTCAATCGTAAAAGAGCATGTCTTCCGATCATTTAAATCAGTACACATTCTCAGGTATAAGGTTATGTCAAACGAGGTTAAGGTTATTTATTTAAAAAGAGGAATCCGACTAATACAGATATGTGCTTCTGACTTCCTCTGCTTCCGCGTGCACTAGTTGGGGGCATTCCACCAGAGTGTGCTGCGAGGTGAGCCTGCAGTGACAGGTGCAGACTCCGGCGGCTTCGTTATGTTTCCTGTGATGCAGACATTAACCACGCCATTCTTATCGTCATTGTAAATTGTTCCGTAAATTACATTTGCTCTCTTGATATCACACTAAATCCAGTAGTCGTCTGTGCGATGGGTCTTAGTCAGGGGAGGTAAGAGGGGAAATGATGGGTCCCAAGAGTGAAGTTGCTTCCCCTGTAACATTTCTCGTGTTCTTCGTGTGGCAAGAATGGTGCTGTAAGTTGTAACTAATAAACCTTGCATGGAGATTTTTAGCTAGATAATCGTCATTTGATGAACAAGTATCATACTATCACCAAAGCTTTATTGAAATGCAACAAACGACAGCAGAGCTGGGATAATGAGTTTAATCTTACTGTAACTACAGCATTCTGCCCTCTGGACACTAACTTGATAAAAGAGCAAATGAGGGAGAGGGACGGGGGGGGAATCGGGGAAGGCAAGACGGGGGGGGGTGAGGGCGGGGGGTGAGGGCGGGGCTGTCAGGCAAGTTGGGTGTAAGTGGATTAAGAATAACACCACTGGCACGGACAAGAAAAAGTAGAGGAGAAGGTGAGGACCGTTTACACTGTCCTCTGTGGCGGGGTGTTGGTTTGCACAGAGGATTACAGAACAGGGCAATTGGTTACTTGTGAAATTGCCCTGAACCCGTTTTCAGGTTTTTCTTCCTTTCCCCCCCTACCCCCTCCCTATCTTTCACCTCACTTCAAACTGCCCCCTTTTTTTTTCTGTCATTGTCCGAAAGGTGGTTCACTCTAGGGGCGCGCGAGCAGAACGAGGTGGCAGAGGGAACGGAGCAAGGGGAATGACAGGACTCCGACCGAAGCGAGAAGACATCTGAACCAGGAGGGAGTAGTGTGATGAGGACGGCGAGTAATTGAAGTGTGTGGGAGAGGAGAACGGAGGTGGTAGAAGTGAGGGAGTGTTGGCTACTAGCGGAGGGTGCAAATATGCTTTCGAGAAGATGAGTCGAGGCAAATACACTGGAAAACGAACTTAGTTAACGGCAAATATTCTAAAGAAAAGTGGATGCCATGTAAACGCACGATAACCGAGAAACCAACAGAATCATCGCCCAATGACAATGAAGAATTAGTTAACACACAGCTCGGGGACGGGAGAGAGAGCAAGAAAGCGGGGGAGGAGATTTCTGTTAATTGTGGCGACGAGCCAGGCCAATATGAGGTCGATCATTCTTCGGGATAATAAACGAACGACGTCCAGCTAAAATAGGCTTATTTGCAGATTTTTTTTACGTTGGTATGTCTTTTTAGCTACGAAATAAAAGGGCTGAGGAATTCTTATTTAAAGGAATGAAAACTGGAGCAGTAGAGCAAGAGGAGTGGCAGATGGAAGAGAAGGGAGTATGAGACAAGGAAATGGGATAGGAGGAAATAAGAGCAGAGAATCAGAATTCGAAGAAAGGTATGCTTACTGAGGTATCAGGACACGTAGCGAGCACAAGATCAGAAAAAGAAGGATGTAGGGAGAGGTGATGGGGGGGAGGAAGATTTTTAGAGGGTGTGTGGAAAAATGAGTGGTAATGGCTGGGGGGGTGAGAAGTGGTTGTAAGGATAATGGAATGAGGTGGGGGGGAAAAAGAATGATTAGAGGGATTCATAGAAAAGGTTGACAAGATAAGATTAGGGTGGAGGCGCTAGTGCGAGGTTTAGAGATAAGAGGGGAAAACAACCGACCAAGGAAATGGTGGCGTATAGAGAAAGACAAGAAAAAAGAGTCGCATGGGAGGGGAGGGGGTAGGGAGGCAGAAAATAAGCGAGAGAAAAAAAAGAAGCAGGGACGAAAAGGAAAAGAGGGAATATGCGCAAAGTGAACGGAAAAACACGAAAGGGATGAAGGGGGGACAAATAAAGAGATAATGGAGAATAAAAAAGAAGGAAAAAAAAAAAGAAAAAAGGGAAAATAGAAAAACCAAAAAAAAAGAAAAATTACTGAGAAAAAAGACATAAGAAAAAAAAGAGAACAAGAGAATAATACAAGAAAAAAAAAGGAATGTAAGAAGCATGAAAAGATTAAAAAAACGCAAAATAAGGATGCATAGAAAAGAATAGGAAGTGAGGAGGTATGAAAAATGGGCGAAAGAGTAAAAATAAAAAAACCAGTCCACAACCAAACAGCAACGAAAAAAAACTACCCAACATCTAACCAAAAAACAGAACGCCAAACAACAAGGCATAGAACCCAAAACCTAAAACAGAGACCCGACCCAAGAAAGCAACCACCACCCAATAAAATGTAAAATTCACAAAGATGAGAAGGAACAATGACATTTCACATCCCCACTGTTTTTTTTTAATTCGCTTTTTTTTTTTATATATTTTTTGTTGTTCTTCTGAACAAACAATTATAGTTCACAGATTTTTTTATTTTTTTTTTATAAGTGCGAGTTTCAAACAAAAATAATTAAAGGTCATTACCAACAAGCATAAAAAATACAAATATATATTACTAAGCCCTATAAAGCGAAGGGTTCCATGCTTGACTTATGTATAGGAAGAACACAGAACGGCGTCAATCCCCCCATCTTTATTGCATTATTTGAATATAAAAAACAGATTCTCTGAAGGGCATGCAACAGGGCTAAAAATCCTTTTTTTTTTTTTACTTTTTTTAACCTGTAGCCAAATAAAGCCAAGAGGTCAATGCAACGTCCCCCCCTACCTACCGATTCCCCGGCGTTCTCTCATCAACCAGCGCCGCGCGAGAGCCTTCAGCTACGCCACACGCTCAAAGTCATTCACACTTTTCCCTACATACGCCGCGCCACCTAGCCCCTAGTGTCAAAACTATACATGAACACCTGCGCCGAGGGAAAGCAGCGTGCAAGTATACATACACAGGTATTTTCATACTCAGTTACCCCCCCTGGGCTAGTAGCTTCCCTTCTCCTCAATTTCATTACTTGCTGCTATGCCCACACCGTCTGGCAAACAATTTCAGCTACATTTGGTTTAGCAGGCAACCGCGCGCCAAACCCACCTTGGGAATAACGTGTATCGGACAATGGCTCGGGAACTGACATGGAAAGATAAAAATTGCACAAGCAATAATATTAAATAAAGGAATCAAGCTATAAGTTCACGATAAAAAGGAAACGAAAAAAAGGACATTAGATAGCACACCAGGCGCAAACTGGACGATTCTGACCCGCTACCAAAAGGCGTCCGACAATACATCCCCCCGGCTCCCTCACCGTCCGAAAATGCCCTAACCAGCCAGTCCCGCCTTATACCTACAATTCCTCACCCTCGACGCCCTTGTACGCAGACCACGCACAAGAGTCCCAGAAGCCGCCAAGGAAGAACTCTGGCAAGTTCTACCGACCAATAGCAGGAGTGCTCGGCGGTCTCACGGGCCGCTAAACAAAATAATCAACATACTGGCGAGCAGCACAATACACCAACCACCCCGCAACAAACAAAATAAAAACCGCGGGCCATAGAGCTCCGCATTATTCGAAAACATAAACAAAACTAAGAAAGAAAAACAACCAAAGCAATCCTAGTGCTCAAAAGTTAAACAAACACAAACACACCAAGAAAAAAAACAAAGAAACTAACAACAATGAATAGCTATAATTTGAACAACAGACAAACAAATGCACATCCCCGCAAAAAGCAAAATAACTCTCCTAAACAAATCCACCACAAGTGCAGGTTAACTTCGTTCTGACACACAAAAGAAAACAAAAAACACAAATAAGGAACAAACACAAACCAATCAAACACACAAAAACACACCCAAAAAACACACAAAAAAGCCAACCCCCCAACCACAACCCAAAAAAAAAAAAACAAGCGAAGACGATAAAAAACAAGACACCTAAAAAAAACGACGTCGTTTTGTTCCCCCAAACCAACAATTCTTTCTTTTCTTTCCCCGTTTCATTCTTTCAGATTGCTATATTACAAAATTGACTAAGTGAGGGCCGTTAAAATCCCAGCCACCCACATACCCTCCCCCACCCAAGTATAAGTTTCACCCATTTTCAAAAGTACCTTTTTTTTGTATTGCTTGCGTTTTTTTTTTTTCTTTGCTCCCCCTGTTTTGAACTTTGTGTTTCCTGTTTCTAGAAGAATAAGAAAATGAAAGCGCAGATAAAAGAAAAACCCCCCGATAATCAAAAAATTCTAGATAATTGGTCACGTCGATGGAGCGAAAAGAACGGAACAAAGATAAATGGGTGGAGTCAATAAAAGGAAAGAAAGAAAGAAAGACAACAAAGAAAACAAGGATGAAAAAGGG
>JAWQFJ010006695.1:0-12500 GCA_034096865.1 Theodoxus fluviatilis | reverse complement strand
TGACTTCAAGTCTCTAGGGCGACCACTGCATCTAGAACCATTCTGTGTGACAAAGACTCGTCTTTGCTTGTTGTCCTCCTGCTCCAGCATACTTTTCTAGAGCACACTTTGTGAAAGTGAAAACGCTGGAATGAAAATCAAGGAACAAACACATGCTTTGCAGGAGTGATGAAGTTTATTTGACAAAACGCAACAGACATGTTGCTGAATGAAAGAAAAAGTCGAATTCGTGGCAGTTTTGGAGAACAAAACTGAAACCAAAGAACATCCAGACAGCTTCACTGACACGAGTCAGGGTTGTGGGGAGTTTTTACGTGAAGTGTTCATCAGAAACGTCTGCAGCTTTGTTTGTCGATGACGCCTCTGTAGAGACACGTCCAGTGCCAAAGCAGCAGGTACGCTTCGACCTCGTCCTGTCTGGCAGCAGCGCCTCACAGTGCAATCTCGCAGAAGAAATACGTAGCAAAATCACAGGTACAGCTGTACACTGTATTGCTTGATAACAGGAGGCATGTACCATTGGGAGAACACCCCGTCGAAACGTTCTGCGTGACAGGGTTGCCGTTCAGCCAGCGCCAGGTTTCTGCCAGAAAGGAAAGATGGATGGGAAATGATCAGGGTCTCTGTGCTAAAAAGCGAGAAACCGTTTCACAAGAAATTAGTAGGTTTATTAAAAAAAAACACAGAGTGTTAAAATAGTTTGAACTACAGTGACTACACAATCTGATGCCATGGTGAATGGAATGGTTTAGGTATAGCTTTTATTTGGCATCACCACCATGCATTGCTCATAGTCAAAAGCATTTCATATCTATAGGACATTATCATTAACGTAACCTGCAGGAGTTATCCTAGGCGCTCTCTGTTGAAGAACAACGCTTTAGGTAGAACCACCTAGTTCCGGTAACATTCTCGAAGCGTCGGCACTGAATACTACAGCTGAAATGGTCGTTGTCACCAACATTTGACGACACTGTACCCAAGGTACTTTGTCCCCGGGGCAGAGTACCTGAGGTATAAAGTACCTTGGGTACTCTGTCCTCGGGGACAAAGTACCTCAGTTTGAAATCTCGGCATTTGAACGAGAACGAGACTGCCAAGAACCGGCAGGTTCTAAAACTTTCAAAATGGCGGTTGACAACGAGACCGCAGCCGCCACTCCGCCTGACTGACTTCGCACGCCCGGGGAGTTATGCTAAGATCCGGCCGCGTTAATGTATCTGCGTTTTGTGACAAACGTCTTGCTCGGCGGTACTGTACTCCATGCACCTTAACGGTCCGCGTGATTCGGGTGTAATCTTAAGCTAAACGACGTTTATTGGCGCTGCTGAAATGGTCGAAGTCGGAAACATTCGGAACGTCGTTTAGCTTAAGATTACACCCGAATCACGCGGACCGTTAAGGTGCATGGAGTACAGTACCGCCGAGCAAGACGTTTGTCACAAAATGCAGATACATTAACGCGGCCGGATCTTAGCATAACTCCCCGGGCGTGCGAAGTCAGACCGCGGAGTGGCGACTGCGGTCTGAGCTGAGCGCTATCATCGGTATGTCACGTGACTGTAAGGACGAGATTTCAAACTGGGGTACTCTGTCCCCGGGGACAAAGTACCTTGGGTACAGTTTCGCCAAATGTTGGTGAGAACGACCATTTCAGCAATACTACATCGCTCAAAGTACATGTATGTGGGGGTGGAAAACAGTACTGTGTCATCTAAAGCTCGAATGAGTAGCAGCAGATAACTGTTTAGTTCTGGCTTGAATTGACAACTTCGTTTCCCTGGTCTCCTGCTACTCATTCGACCTTTACATGAAACATTATATCACACTAGCTCGATCGTCTGCTGGCGTAGTGACTACGGTTTGATCGCGTTCATCTGCTAGCCAGCTAGGTACGTACGGTGAGGTTTGTTTACTTATCTTCTGTGGGTTTTGTGCAGAAAGTATACGTTAAAACAGTCTAATATGACTATTTTCGATTAGTTTTTAATCTAATTAATATTTTTGCATGCTTTAATGTCATTCTTTTGCCACGATCTAGCGATCATCACATCACCTTCCATCTTTACCAGTCTACCGGAATTAGTTGAAGTAAAGGGACGAAGCTCGGGGTTAATTTCTGTTTGAGAAGCGAGAATGTCCTATACACAGTTTTCATCGCTCCGACATAAGATTTGTTTTACACAAAATGATTTTTTGTGTGTCTGTAACCTAACAATCCGTGTATATTGAAAAAAGAGGAATGAAAGCGGCAAGTATTTTTACTAATAGCACAGATACGTCAACAATTCACGTTCTACGGGAAAGTCATCTGGTGTCAAAACAACCGACTGTGATGAGATGGTAGGGTGTGAGTGACAGGATGTCTAGAGTGTCCGCAACTCCTTCAAGTGCTACCGTCCACAGGAACACGCCCAAACACATAAACACTCACATAGACACATGCATTCTATATGTCTCTGTCTGTCCCTCGTCTCTGTCTCTCTCTCTCTCTCTCTCTCTCTCTCTCTCTCTCTCTCTCTCTCTCTCTCTCTCTCTCCCTCTCTCTCTCTCTCTCTCTCTTTCTCTGACCCCTCTCTCTCTCTCTCTCTCTCTCTCTCTCTCTCTCTCTCTCTCTCTCTCTCTCTCTCTCTCTACATCTCTACTGCCCCCCCTCTCTCTCTCTCTTGCTCTCTCTCTCTTCTCCCCTCCCTCCCTGCCTCTCTCTCTCTCTCTCACTCTCTCTCTCTCTCTCTCTCTCTCTCACACACACACACATACACACACCAACACACACACACACACACACAAACAAACACACAAATACACACACACACGCACACAAACAAACAAACACACACACACACACACACACGCGCGCGCGCGCGTGTGTGAACACTAGCAACCACACACACACACCCACACACTTCAAAAGTTCCCTCACCCAGGCTAAATAATACTGTGCATTCTGACAACTTGTTTGAATTGGAAGGTTTTTGCTGTAACATTTCGTTTTCGTTGTAACTGCTGAAGCAAATTACCTTCACGTTATGGAGTGGTGCACGATTCGTGTCCGTGACGCAAGCTACAGACTGACAAGCGATTAAACACACAACTGACAATGTTCATTTACTTTGAAAATCTGTTTAGTAAAGCACAAAAAATGACAAAATTCTCTATAATATGCGTCAAACCATGATATGTTACTGACCTGACATAGCGATGATAATAATAAAAATGAGTTACCTTCGTCCGATGTTGCGCCGACCCAACTCAAGGAATACCAGCCCAGGTACTGGTATTGCTCCAGGACGGCGATTTTACTTGCCGAGTCTGCGACGTAGAGGTCTCCTCCTTCCTCTCTGCAGTGGTCTCGGGCTGCGGTCCAGTTCTTGGCGCTTTCCACCCATTTGCTGCAGACCCCGGACCTGAGTTTGTACTTGCGACTGATAGGACAGCCCGTACTCCAGTAGCGCGTGTCGGGGGCAGCCGCCCCTCCAGTGGAGTTGTCCACAGTGCGATTGTACAACAGGCATCGTCCGCCTCCAGGCTGGTAGCCAAACATCTCACAGCCTGTCATCCTGGAACAGGCACGCAGGCAGTCGTGCTTGGAGTCGCTGAAGAAAGAGTGGGTGAAGTTGTCTGCAGCCACGTTCAAGACGAAGACCTGCTTCCACTGCACCGCATCCCCACAGGCCTGGGCCTCCGTCCCCAGCACGGCCATGGACAGGGACGCCAGCAGCAGGCTGCAGAAGGGGGCCATGAGGGAAAGGCGAGAGGAGGCAGCGCACTGGAAAGAGCCACAAGCACTTGGGGACGGGCCTTTTGTACCGGCAGCGCTTGGATCACGTGATGGTCTGGCTTTGGAGTGGTTGTCTCCCTCTGTGACTAAGTCCCGCCTACTTTAGTCTTCTCATTCCCTTTTGTCTATACTCTTCTATGTTGCCTTCTCTCTCTCCATTTCTCGTCCAATCACCATCCTTTGCCCCGCCTCCTTCTTCGCCCTCCTATTCATCATCATCTTTCAACTTACCCCCTTGCCTTCTGCCTCTTATGCGCCCCGCCCACCCATTCGATCAATGTCTCATACTCTGCCTCCTTTCCTCCCCTCCCCTCTCCCCTTGTCAGCAGTCCAACACGTACATGCCATCATAGCATTCAGCCTCGATTATGATCTTGCGATTTAGCATTCACCACCCACGTCCCTGACACCCCCACCCCTCCGCTTCCCCTTCCTCCTTCATAATGCTTCCATTTACCTCACTTTGTGCTTGCTGAAAGTGTTTTGGTCAATACCAGTTCTTTCACATGCACTGTTGTATGAAGTGACGTAGTGATGTCGGATCAGATCCTGACTGTGGACCTTGTTGAAGACGTGGCAATAACTTGCGCACGGGGGCATTCGTAGGCAGAGCTAACAGGACGCCATGGCGAGAGTCTTACTTTGTACTGCTAGGTCTTTTTCCACTTCACTTTAGTCCCAAACTTTACTTGCTTTGGCAACATCACAAACATAGATTGTCTTCGAATTGATGAGAAGGTGTTGTCATGAAAATGTCAAGAAAGTACTCGGGAAAACTCGAGAAGGGATTTTGTCGCTGCTGTTTTATGTTCACGCCAGTAATCCATTTGACATGTCGTCCCTTTTCTCACAGCTACCGGAATCGCACAATTTCGCCACATCGTTATCTCGTAGTCTGCAAACGCGTTCGATAAATCTTTTCGAAAAAGTCAAGTGTATGCACAAAACGGTCAGATTGCGATGAGGTCAGAGGCAGATTTGAAAGCAGATGACCACCCGAGACCAAAAGGTTTCAATGAAAAGGGTCACATGACCGTATGACCAATGGTCAGACCTCGTGGAAGGTTGAACTTTGGACAGACACGCTGCCTGCCTGTCTAGGGAAGTCTCCAAGCATCAGCAGGGCTGTGCCGTCTGTTGACACATGCGCAGTCGATCTTTCCGCTCATGTCTGGCTCGGTGGGTAGATGTTGTGGATGCAAACCGACTCTTTGTCTTGTCTATGGGCCTGCTATTGACTTCCCACCGTGGAATACTTGAAGCCATCCAAGAATGACACGAGGACAGTGAGAGTGCAAACAGGAAACAGCAAGACCCCGGTCTGTTAGAGACTAATTAATTCTGAATGAAACAAATTAGAACAGTCCCCGCATTGAAACTATTTCCGATGCTTATGTCATGAGGAATTCAGAAAAAACTATTTAAATCTGTATCTTCTTTGAGAGACTTGCTGTAGGAATTTAACTTGGAACCAAGTATTAGAATCTCCAAAACCTGTGACACTTTTTTAAATAACTCACAAAACCTTGCAGTGCTCAGAAACTGCGTTTGAAAGGGAGTTATCCAGAAGACATTATTCTAACACATGCTGTTTCGTCTCGAGGCTGAATTTTCTGGTAAAAATATACATACATATGACACAAGTTTAAAAACTTTGAAGGGTTGGGAAGTTCCTGTAAATATTTTTTGTCTTTCTGCTTTGGCCCGTCGTAGACGTTTGAACCAAAGCTAACGACACAAGGTAGCAGCCAGTATAACATCCCACATTGTCACGATATTTCAATAAACCCAGATTTCTCCATCCCAGGGATAGAACCACGACATCGCGTCTCGCACATCGTCCAACCCCAGAGCATACTCGCCCATCTTTGCCTGCCTAAAGACATGATTTCAACATGCAAGTAGAGGCTGAGGGCTGACCGTGTACTCATGCAAGAGGGGAGAGCACTGGGGGTGGGTTGGCAGGAACTGGAGTATATTCTATGCGTGTCTATGCGTTTGTGTAAATGTGTCTATGTGTGTGCGCGCGCACGTGTATGTTTGTGTAAGAGTGTGTGTGTGCGTGAGTGTGTGTGTGTGTGTGTGTGTGTGTGTGTGCGTGTGTGTCTTTTATGTGCGTGTGTGTGAATGTGTGTATGTGTGTGCGTATGCGCGTGCTCGTGTGTGTGTGTGTGTATGTGTGTGTGCGCGTGTGTGTGTGTGCGTGCGTGTGTGTGTGTGCGTGTGTGTAAGCGCGCACGCTCGTCTGGAGGCGTGTGTCACGTGTGCTACATCTGTGAAAACCCTGTACATTTTACGTTAGACAGAAGCTGCTCTGAATTCTGTGTTTTCACGACGGAGAAGACAACACAATGCACACCGTCTCCTCCTCACCCAGGAGAAAAAGCGGGTACCTGTGATGGCGGTGTTCGCACGCTGCAGTGCAATGAACTGTTCCTGCAGCCTGAGCCACCATCGGGTTGGAACACTCTCCAGGGAGCGGGGATGGACTCGGTGCCTGACCACGAGTGTCGCTAGGTCCAGTGAAGGACCGGTCAAGTGGTCACGTGACCAGGGGGTAAAGCGTAAAGATGTTTGGTCGCCAGACGTGGGTGATGTGTGGCTATATTGCACCACTGCCTTTACCTTTCAAGTGCGGTGCGGTGGTCTTGCATTTCCGTTTCCTGTAAGGTTTGACCAGTGCGTGGTTTAAAGGTCCTGTGTTGGTCTCCACTAAGGTAGAATTCATGGATTTGTAAAAAGCTTTCGTCTCTACAAGATTCTCATAGCTTTTTACACCTGAATTCAAGTCTCTAGGGCGACCACTACATCTAGAACACTTCACACCTGACTTCAAGTCTCTAGGGCGACCACTACATCTAGAACACTTCACACCTGACTTCAAGTCTCTAGGGCGACCACTACATCTAGAACACTTCACACCTGACTTCAAGTCTCTAGGGCGACCACTACATCTAGAACTCTTCACACCTGACTTCAAGTCTCTAGGGCGACCACTGCATCTAGAACACTTCACACCTGACTTCAAGTCTCTAGGGCGACCACTACATCTAGAACTCTTCACACCTGACTTCAAGTCTCTAGGGCGACCACTACATCTAGAACTCTTCACACCCGACTTCAAGTCTCTAGGGCGACCACTGCATCTAGAACTCTTCACACCTGACTTCAAGTCTCTAGGGCGACCACTGCATCTAGAACACTTCACACCTGACTTCAAGTCTCTAGGGCGACCACTGCATCTAGAACTCTTCACACCCGACTTCAAGTCTCTAGGGCGACCACTACATCTAGAACACTTCACACCTGACTTCAAGTCTTTTAGATCGACCACTGCATCTAGAACCATTCTGTGTGACGAAGACTCGTCTTTGCTTGTTGTCCTCCTGCACCAGCATACTTTTCTAGAGCACACTTTGTGAAAGTGAAAACGCTGGAATTAAAATCAGGGAACAAACACATGCTTTGCAGGAGTGATGAAGTTTATTTGACAAAACGCAACAGACCTGTTGCTGAATGAAAGAACAAATCGATTTCGCGGCAGTTTTGGAGAACAAAACTGAAACAAAGAACATCCGGACAGCTTCACTGACACGAGTCAGGGTTGTGGGGAGTTTCTACGTGAAGTGTTCATCAGAAAAGTCTGCAGCTTTGTTTGTCGATGACGCCTCTGTAGAGACACGTCCAGTGCCAAAGCAGCAGGTACGCTTCGACCTCGTCCTGTCGGGCAGCAGCGCCTCACATTGCAATCTCGCAGAAGAAACACTCACCAGACTCACAGGTACAGCTGATCAGTGTATTGCTGTTGACATAGAGGCATGGACCATTGAGACTACACCCCATCGAAATGTCCTGCGTGACAGGGTTGCCGTTCAGCCAGCGCCAGGTGCCTGCCAGAAAGGAAAGATGGATGGAGATGATCAGGGTCCCTGTGCTGGAGAGCGAGAACCGGTTCCACAAGGAATGAGTAGACTCACCAAATCACAGAGAGTTTTTTTAACAGTTTGAACTACAATGACTACACAATCCGATGCCTTGGTGACTGGAATGGTTTAGGTATAGCTTTTATTTGGCATCACCACCAAGCATTGCGTAATAGGGAAAAGCATTTCATATCTATACACAGTTTTCATCCCTCCGTCATAAGATTTGTTTTACATAAAATGTTTTCTTTTTGGTCTGTAACCTTACAGTCCGTGTATAGTAAAAAAAGAGGAATGAAAGCGGCAAGTATTTTTACTAATAGCACAGAGACGTCAACAATTCACGTTCTACGGGAAAGTCATCTGGTGTCAAAACAACCGACTGTGATGAGATGGTAGGGTGTGAGTGACAGGATGTCTAGAGTGTCGGCAACTCCTTCAAGTGTTGCCGTCCACAGGAATACGCCCAAACACATAAACACTCACATGGACATGCATTCTCTATATATCTGTCTGTCTGTCTCTCTCTCTCTCTCTGTCTCTCTCTCTCCTCACTCTCTCTCTCCCTCACTCTCTCTCTCTCTCTCTCTCTCTCTCTCTCTCTCTCTCTCTCTCTCTCTCTCTCAGGCGATTGTAATTGAGTTCTTTCCTGCCGATGAGGCATGAACTTGATGTAAGTTGTGACAGGCCGGAGACCTAACCAAAAAATTCGTTCTTTCGTTCTCTCTCTCTCTCTCTTTCTCTCTCTCTCTCTCTCTCTCTCTCTCTCTCTCTCTCTCTCTCTCTCTCTCTCTCTCTCTCTCTCTCTCCCCACTCCTTCCTTCCCTTTTTCCCTTCCTCCCTCCCTCCCTCCCTCCTACTCTCTCTCTCTTTTTCTCTTTCTCTATGTCTCTCGCTCTCGCTCTGTCTGTCTGTCTGTCTGTCTCTGTCTGTCTCTCTCCCTCTCACTCTCTCTCTCTCTCCATCTCTCTGTCGCTCGCTCGTTCGCTCGCTCTCTCTCTCTCTCGCTCTCTCGCTCTCTCTCTCTTCTCTCTCTCTCTCTCTCTCTCTCTCTCTCTCTCACACACACACACACACACACACACACACATACAAGCGTGCGTGCATAAATACACACATACAAACATACACACACATATACATGCATGTGTAAACACTAGCAACCACACACACCTACCAACACACTTCAAAAGTTCCCTCACCCAGGCTAAATAATACTGTGCATTCTGACAATTTTTTTCTTTAATTGGGAAGTTTTTGCTGTAACATTTCGTCTTCGTTGTAACTGCTGAAGCAAATTACGTTCACGTTATGGAGTGGTGCGCGATTCGTGTCCGTGATGCAAGCTACAGACTGACCAACCATTCAATACACAACTGACAATGAACATTCACTTTGAAAATCTGTTCAGCAAAGCAAACAAAAAGTATAAATTCTCTATAATATGCGTCAGGCCATGATATGTTACTGACCTGATATAGCCCTACTATTCATCATCACCTTTCAACTTAAGCCCAACCTCTCCTTGCCGTCTGCCTCTTATGCGCCTCTCCCACTCATTCGATCAATGTCTAATGCTCTACCTCCCTCCTCCCCTCCCTCTCCACTTGTCAGCGATTTAATATTCACCACCCACGTCCCTGACACCCCCACTCCTCCGCTTCCCCTTTCTCCTTCATAATGCTTCCATTTACCTCACTTTGTGCTTGCTGAAAGTGTTTTGATCAATACCAGTTCTTTCACATGCACTGTTGTAGGAAGTGACGTAGTGATATCGGATCAGATCCTGACTGTGGACCTTGTTGAAGACGTGGCAATCACTTGCGCACGGGGGCTTTCGTAGGCAGAGCTAACAGGCCGCCATGGCGAGAGTCTTACTTTGTACTGCTAGGTCTTTTTCCACTTCACTTTAGTCCCAAACTTTACTTGCTTTGGCAACATCACAAACATAGATTGTCTTCGAATTGATGAGAAGGTGTCGTCATGAAAATGTTAAGAAAGTACTCGGGAAAACTCGAGAAGGAAATTTTTCGCTGCTGTTTTATGTTCACGCCATTAACCCATTTCACATTCCGTCCCTTTTCTCACAGCTACCGGAATCGCACACTTTCGCCACATCACTTCTTCGTAGTCTGCAAACACGTTCGATAAGTCTTTTCGAAAGAGTCAAGTGTCCGCACAAAGCAGTCAGATTGTGATGACGTCAGAGGCAGATTTGAAAGCAACTGACCACCCGAGACCAAAAGGTTTCAATAAAAAGGATCACATGACCGTATGACCAATGGTCAGTCCTCGTGGAAGGTTGAACTTTGGACAGACACGCTGCCTGCCTGTCTAGGGAAGACTCCAAGCATCAGCAGGGCTGTGCCGTCTGTTGACACATGCGCAGTCGATCTTTCCGCTCATGTATGGCTCGGTGGGTAGATGTTGTGGATGCAAAGCGACTCTTTGTCTTGTCTATGGGCCTGCTATTGACTTCCCACCGTGGAATACTTGAAGCCATCCAAGAATGACACGAGAACAGTAAGAGTACAAACAGGAAACAGCTAGATCCCGGTCTGTTCAAGACTAATTAATTCAAAATGAAACAAATTAGAACAGTCTACGCATTGAAACTATTTCCGATGCTTATGTCATGAGGAATCCAGAAAAAACGATTTTAATCTGTATCTTCTTTGAGATACTTGCTGTAGGAATATAACATGGAACCAAGTATTAGGATCTCCAAAACCTGTGACACTTCTTTAAATAACTCACAAAACCTTGCAGTGCTCAGAAACTGCGTTTGAAAGGAAATTATCCAGAAGACACCATTCTAACATATGCTGTTTCGTCTCGAGGCAGAATTTTCTGGTTAATAAAAAATTATTACCAACATATGTATGTATGTATGTATTTTCATTTTTACTGCGCCATTATCACGATAAACATGCTCATGGCGCGACAAGACGAAATAAAAAAGTTTTGAGGCCAGTTTTAAATGCGGCCAAGGATGGACTAACCCTCAGACCCTCAGGAAGTTGGTTCCAGAGTCTCGGTCCAACAACGCTGAAGGAGCGGTCACCGAAGCTCCGTAACCTTGTTTGTGGGACAATCAATAGTCTTCTTTTTGAGGAACGGAGATTCCTTGTGGGGTTGTGAGGTCTAAGGAGTTCTCCGAGGTAGGTTGGGGCTTCACCAGTTTCACACTTAAACACGATGGAGAGGGTCTTAAATTCCACCCGTTGGCGAACTGGAAGCCAATGAAGGTCACTGAGAACAGGGGTTATGCGAGCCCACCTCGGCAGTCGCTTCACTACCCTAGCTGCAGAATTCTGAAGACACTGAAGTTTCTGCAATTGACCGTTGGTTGCAGCAGTCAGCAGACTGTTGCAGTAATCAAGATGGGACAGCACAAGAGTCACCACCAGGGCTGCTGCAGTCTTTTCAGTCAGACAATCCCTGATACTCCAAATGCGGTGTAGGTGCATGTAGCCTGAGGAGATGATTTTACGAATTTGGGGGTCTGGTGACAAGTTTTGATCTAACATGACCCCGAGATATTTCGCACTTGTGGCAAATGCTATGTTCGCCCCCGCTATGTTAATATGTGTTTCTCTGATCAATTGCCTGCTTTTTCCCTACCAATGAGAATCACTTCAGTCTTGTCTTCATTGAGTTTGAGGTGATTGGCCGACATCCATTCCTTGATGTCACTACAGCAGTTTTGCACAGTGGACTTGTTCACCGCGAAGGCTTCATGATCTGGTTTGGAAGCCATGTAGATCATAGTGTCGTCGGCGAATAGATAGGTGAGGGATGCCGTGTTGGTCGATGCGCTCGCTCAGGGGTTGCGTGTAAATTGAATACAGGAGAGGTCCCAAGATTGATCCCTGCGGTACTCCACAAGTAAGAGAAAGGTCTTTTGATGATGACTCCCCTATCTTCACCTTTTGTGATCTCCCCGTCAAGTAGCTCGCGAACCAGTTTAGGGCGGGTGGATGATATGCCAAAGCTCCTCAATCTGGCTATGAGTGTGTCGTGGTAAATGGTGTCGAAAGCCGCTGAAAGATCGAGTAGCACTACAAGGACTACCTCATCGCGATCGACTTCACATATGAAGTCGATCGCAAGACACAAGATTGAAAAGGTATATACAACAAACTGTGATATTTATATATATATAAATATAAATATATAATAATTAGTATATAGATATATATATATATATATATATATGTGTGTCTTTTAATACTGTCCATGTTTTGGGTTTGAATAAAGTGCAAATTTGTTAATATTGGCTCTGCTTACTTCCTAAACTGTAAAACGAGATACGGTTTTATTCTAATTCGCATTCATCCTGCCATATTCGTGGGAGAAACATACCTCTTGTTCAAATTCCTACACCGAATTATCTCAAACAAATACTCTTCATTCTACGTACAGGGAAGTATCTCTCATCACTCATGGATTTGGCTGGTGTCTTGGTGAAACACAAGAACATATATATCTGGGGAGTGTCCAATAATTCAGATTTCCAATGCAAACACATCATATTGAGAAATTAGAAAGCTGGCTACATTCATTAATGTAATAGTCTATATTCTTTGGTGATAAACTGTCCTACTCCTATTGTAAATATTATTTTAATATACAGCAAAAAAACAAATCATCAAGTCAACTAGTCTTAATTAAAAATTGCTTATAGAGTCTTTCAAGTAAGTACTCCAATCAAACAGTAAAATCGTAGACAGAATCGCCTTCAGAAATGGAAACGTTAGATAAATTGCAGATCAATATGCGTCACACTCTATGTA
>JAWQFJ010006691.1:0-14908 GCA_034096865.1 Theodoxus fluviatilis | reverse complement strand
TTGATCATTTTCATTGGGACGATTACAGTAGAGGTGCTGGTTGCATGCAGTCACTTGTCGCCAACATTTGGAATTCAAACTGCTTTACAGTTTACTCTTTATGCCTTATCTGAAAATGAGTGAGTGTTTCTCTGTGTGTGCCCACCAGCACACCTGATGCGCAGACCTCCAGCCCAGGCCGATGGAAGGCAGTGCTGAGCTGCGCAGTGGCGCACAGTGCAGTGCAGGGTGCTAGGCTGGTCAACACCGTACTGAAGGACGTCTGCCAGGGCACCACCCCACTGCAGCCTGAGGTGAGTTCTCCCTGCCCTGTGTCCTCCCTGCCTTGCGTCCTCTCAGCCTTGCGTCATCTCAGCCTTGCGTCCTCTCAGCCTTGCGTCCTCTCAGCCTTGCGTCCTCCCTGCCTTGCGTCCTCTCAGCCTTGTGTCCTCCCTGCCTTGTGTCCTCTCAGCCTTGCGTCCTCCCTGCCTTGCGTCCTCCCTGCCTTGCGTCCTCTCAGCCTTGCGTCCTCCCTGCCTTGCGTCCTCTCAGCCTTGTGTCCTCCCTGCCTTGTGTCCTCTCAGCCTTGTGTCCTCCCTGCCTTGTGTCCTCCCTGCCTTGTGTCCTCCCTGCCTTGCGTCCTCTCAGCCTTGTGTCCTCTCAGCCTTGCGTCCTCCCTGCCTTGTGTCCTCCCTGCCTTGTGTCCTCCCTGCCTTGTGTCCTCTCAGCCTTGCGTCCTCCCTGCCTTGTGTCCTCCCTGCCTTGCGTCCTCTCAGCCTTGCGTCCTCTCAGCCTTGCGTCCTCCCTGCCTTGTGTCCTCCCTGCCTTGTGTCCTCCCTGCCTTGTGTCCTCCCTGCCTTGCGTCCTCCCTGCCTTGTGTCCTCCCTGCCTTGCGTCCTCCCTGCCTTGTGTCCTCCCTGCCTTGCGTCCTCCCTGCCTTGTGTCCTCCCTGCCTTGTGTCCTCCCTGCCTTGTGTCCTCTCAGCCTTGCGTCCTCCCTGCCTTGTGTCCTCCCTGCCTTGCGTCCTCCCTGCCTTGTGTCCTCCCTGCCTTGTGTCCTCCCTGCCTTGTGTCCTCCCTGCCTTGTGTCCTCCCTGCCTTGTGTCCTCCCTGCCTTGCGTCCTCCCTGCCTTGTGTCCTCCCTGCCTTGTGTCCTCCCTGCCTTGTGTCCTCCCTGCCTTGTGTCCTCCCTGCCTTGTGTCCTCCCTGCCTTGTGTCCTCCCTGCCTTGTGTCCTCCCTGCCTTGTGTCCTCCCTGCCTTGCGTCCTCCCTGCCTTGTGTCCTCCCTGCCTTGTGTCCTCCCTGCCTTGTGTCCTCCCTGCCTTGCGTCCTCCCTGCCTTGTGTCCTCCCTGCCTTGTGTCCTCCCTGCCTTGTGTCCTCTCAGCCTTGCGTCCTCCCTGCCTTGTGTCCTCCCTGCCTTGTGTCCTCCCTGCCTTGTGTCCTCCCTGCCTTGTGTCCTCCCTGCCTTGTGTCCTCCCTGCCTTGTGTCCTCCCTGCCTTGTGTCCTCCCTGCCTTGCGTCCTCCCTGCCTTGTGTCCTCCCTGCCTTGTGTCCTCCCTGCCTTGTGTCCTCCCTGCCTTGTGTCCTCCCTGCCTTGTGTCCTCCCTGCCTTGTGTCCTCCCTGCCTTGTGTCCTCTCAGCCTTGCATCCTCTCAGCCTTGTGTCCTCTCAGCCTTGCATCCTCTCAGCCTTGCGTCCTCCCTGCCTTGTGTCCTCCCTGCCTTGCGTCCTCCCTGCCTTGTGTCCTCTCAGCCTTGTGTCCTCCCTGCCTTGTGTCCTCCCTGCCTTGCGTCCTCCCTGCCTTGTGTCCTCCCTGCCTTGTGTCCTCCCTGCCTTGTGTCCTCCCTGCCTTGTGTCCTCCCTGCCTTGTGTCCTCTCAGCCTTGCGTCCTCCCTGCCTTGTGTCCTCCCTGCCTTGCGTCCTCCCTGCCTTGTGTCCTCTCAGCCTTGCGTCCTCCCTGCCTTGTGTCCTCCCTGCCTTGCGTCCTCCCTGCCTTGTGTCCTCCCTGCCTTGCGTCCTCCCTGCCTTGTGTCCTCCCTGCCTTGTGTCCTCCCTGCCTTGTGTCCTCCCTGCCTTGTGTCCTCCCTGCCTTGTGTCCTCTCAGCCTTGCGTCCTCCCTGCCTTGTGTCCTCCCTGCCTTGCGTCCTCCCTGCCTTGTGTCCTCCCTGCCTTGTGTCCTCCCTGCCTTGTGTCCTCCCTGCCTTGCGTCCTCTCAGCCTTGCGTCCTCCCTGCCTTGTGTCCTCCCTGCCTTGTGTCCTCCCTGCCTTGCGTCCTCCCTGCCTTGTGTCCTCCCTGCCTTGCGTCCTCCCTGCCTTGTGTCCTCCCTGCCTTGTGTCCTCCCTGCCTTGCGTCCTCCCTGCCTTGTGTCCTCCCTGCCTTGTGTCCTCCCTGCCTTGCGTCCTCCCTGCCTTGCGTCCTCCCTGCCTTGTGTCCTCCCTGCCTTGTGTCCTCCCTGCCTTGCGTCCTCCCTGCCTTGGTCCTCCTGCCTTGCGTCCTCCCTGCCTTGTGTCCTCCCTGCCTTGTGTCCTCCCTGCCTTGTGTCCTCCCTGCCTTGCGTCCTCCCTGCCTTGTGTCCTCCCTGCCTTGTGTCCTCCCTGCCTTGTGTCCTCCCTGCCTTGCGTCCTCCCTGCCTTGCGTCCTCCCTGCCTTGTGTCCTCCCTGCCTTGCGTCCTCCCTGCCTTGTGTCCTCCCTGCCTTGCGTCCTCCCTGCCTTGTGTCCTCCCTGCCTTGCGTCCTCCCTGCCTTGTGTCCTCCCTGCCTTGCGTCCTCCCTGCCTTGTGTCCTCCCTGCCTTGTGTCCTCCAGCCTTGCTCCCTGCCTTGTGTCCTCCCTGCCTTGTGTCCTCCCTGCCTTGCTTCCTCCCTGCCTTGTGTCCTCTCCTGCCTTGTGTCCTCCCTGCCTTGTGTCCTCCCTGCCTTGTGTCCTCCCTGCCTTGTGTCCTCCCTGCCTTGTGTCCTCCCTGCCTTGCGTCCTCCCTGCCTTGCATCCTCCCTGCCTTGCTTCCTCCCTGCCTTGCATCCTCCCTGCCTTGTGTCCTCCCTGCCTTGTGTCCTCCCTGCCTTGCATCCTCCCTGCCTTGCGTCCTCTCAGCCTTTCGTCCTCTCAGCCTTGTGTCCTCCCTGCCTTGCGTCCTTCCTGCCTTGTGTCCTCTCAGCCTTGTGTCCTCCCTGCCTTGTGTCCTCCCTGCCTTGCATCCTCCCTGCCTTGCGTCCTCCCTGCCTTGCATCCTCCCTGCCTTGCTTCCTCCCTGCAGTCCTTGTGTATCATGTCCTGTGTATGGAGGTTGTAGCAAGGAGATCCTCATGCCCAGAAGAATGAGTGAGGACTAGGCATTGACTGTGCCGTTCAGAGGTAGGTGTGGGTTATGATGTGTCTTGGCGGGACCAGACTTGGGCTTTGGCATCCAGTTTTCAGTTGTGCTTGGGTTAGAATCAATCTTTCAGGGAGGTTTGAACACAGTTGGGTCTTGACCATCTCTGTCCTTGTGACCTTCTGTAGCCGCTGGCTGCTAGGGAGTGCCCTTGGATGAAGTAACAGGCTCTGAAGGCCCAGGGGCCAGGGGGGCCAGCTGATGAGGGGGGCACTGAGCAGCTCTGACTAAGTTGCACTACACTCCAGCTAAGATGCCTTGGAATGTGATAGTCAATCTGTCTTGAGACTGCTCTGCCTCACCAGGCTTCGAGCCTGGTCTTAATCATTTGTGTCAAGTTTCTATTGAGAAGCTGCATTGAAGGCAACTTTGGCCTAAATAAGTTTTGCATGGCGTAGTTTCAAGGTGGAAAATGTGGGGCAACATGAAGTCAGAAAAGAGGCAGCGTTCCCTCCAGCCTGTGTTCCCTGTTCTGTAGGAAGGCCTGGCGTCTTTTTCTCAAGTGTGGTCACTCAAGTGTGGTCACTCAAGTGTGGTCACTCAAGTGTGGTCACTCAAGTGTGGTCACTCATGTTTTCACCATTTTTCTGCTTTACCACATCACATTGCAGCTATTGCAGAATTTGATAATATTATCTTGCTGTGTGTGTGTGTGTGTGTGTGTGTGTGTGTGTGTGTGTGTGTGTGTGAGAGAGAGAGAGAGAGAGAGAGAGAGAGAGAGAGAGAGAGAGAGAGAGAGAGAGAGAGAGAGAGAGAGAGAGAGAGAGAGAGATTTGGATTAATACAAACTTTGACACAATTGCTACTATTTTTAACCTTACATTGCACTTGTAGCTGTGAAGCCTACTTCTGGTTATGCATCAATATTTGGCCTCCAGCCCCTTTTATTGTTAAGTGAAAGCTGCTGGTGGGATGTCTGCATCTCAGTTCAAGCCACCTGGTGTAGATGGTCTTGGTTACAGCTTGCTGTGTAGCTCACGTGCTGCTTGTGCTCCGCCAAGCCCTCTGTGCTGTGCATTGCAGGAAAGCCGGGAGCTGTTTGAGGCCATGTTGGCAGGGGACCAGGAGCTGGAGGGACTCAAGTTTGCCCTGCTGTCTGGCCAGGAAGAGCTGTACGACGGCGTCCTGCATCGGCTGGCACAGCACACTCAGGTGAGCTGTGACCCTAGAAAGGGTCAAGTGAGGAACAGGTGAGCTCTGACCCAAGAAAGGGTTAAGTGAGGAACAGGTGATCTCTGACCCAAGAAAGGGTTAAGTGAGGAACAGGTGATCTCTGACCCAAGAAAGGGTCAAGTGAGGAACAGGTGAGCTCTGACCCAAGAAAGGGTTAAGTGAGGAACAGGTGATCTCTGACCCAAGAAAGGGTTAAGTGAGGAACAGGTGAGCTCTGACCCAAGAAAGGGTTAAGTGAGGAACAGGTGATCTCTGACCCAAGAAAGGGTCAAGTGAGGATCAGGTGAGCTCTGACCCAAGAAAGGGTTAAGTGAGGAACAGGTGATCTCTGACCCAAGAAAGGGTTAAGTGAGGAACAAGTGAGCTCTGACCCAAGAAAGGGTCAAGTGAGGATCAGGTGAGCTCTGACCCAAGAAAGGGTTAAGTGAGGAACAGGTGATCTCTGACCCAAGAAAGGGTCAAGTGAGGAACAGGTGAGCTCTAGTCCAAGAAAGGGTCAAGTGAGGAACAGACGACCTCTGACCCAAGAAAGGGTCAAGTGAGGAACAGGTGAGCTCTGACCCAAGAAAGGGTCAAGTGAGGATCAGGTGAGCTCTGACCCAAGAAAGGGTTAAGTGAGGAACAGGTGATCTCTGACCCAAGAAAGGGTTAAGTGAGGAACAAGTGAGCTCTGACCCAAGAAAGGGTCAAGTGAGGAACAGGTGAGCTCTGACCCAAGAAAGGGTTAAGTGAGGAACAGGTGATCTCTGACCCAAGAAAGGGTCAAGTGAGGAACAAGTGAGCTCTGACCCAAGAAAGGGTCAAGTGAGGAACAGGTGAGCTCTGACCCAAGAAAGGGTTAAGTGAGGAACAGGTGATCTCTGACCCAAGAAAGGGTTAAGTGAGGAACAGGTGATCTCTGACCCAAGAAAGGGTCAAGTGAGGAACAGGTGAGCTCTGACCCAAGAAAGGGTCAAGTGAGGACAGGTGCAGGTGCAGAGTGAGTAGATAAATGAATGCTGATGATAGCTTAACTCCTTCTTGTCCTTGACCATTATGCAGTTTAGAACTTTTCCCCTGGGTTCTTGCACATGCACACTCCTTGTAACTATTCACCCACACTGTTTGCAAGTTCAGCTCGAGGAAAACTGTAAGACCTAACTGACTTATGCACAACCACCCCAGAGAGCTGCAGTCATGAGGGAAACTTCTGTTCCTGCTCTGCAGAAGAGACCTAAGACAAATGGCAGTCAAACTATTTCATCCATAAGGTCACGATTCTGGAACAAGGTTCCAGAGTCACTGTAGAGATGCTTCTGTTGTGATCAACAAGAAGGATCTGAAGTTTTGCATGTTCAGATTCTTGATTTGTTTGTGTCTTGTGCGTGCCTGAATGGCATGAGGATGACATGTTACGAAATCATACAGGTACACACATCCTTCCTAGCCTCACGCTGTGTTATCCAGTCCTGGAGTTCACTCACCCCAGGCTCATTTTCCACACAGGCCTATCAAGACGAGGAGTTGGTGCGACTGCTGCTGGAGCAAGAGTTGGTGGTCAGGGCGGTGCACACCGTGTACTACCCTAGGGCCGTGGAGATGTCCTTGGAGGGTATGGCAGAGCCCACCATGCCACCCCAGAGTCGGCCCCAAGCACTGGTCCAGCAGCTTAAGGAGCAGTCTCTGATGGGGGAGGCAGGGTCTCTTCTGCACCTGGCACGCTCATCCCACCGCCTGCTGAACACCTTTGCCTCCGCTCTCTACTCAATGGGAGCTGGTGCTGCTGGAGACGGGGGGAGGGAGGGGGGCGAGTCCAGGAGAGACATGCCACCCCGGCCAGTTGCAAAACCCGATGCCAGACCCAAGTCCAAGAGCAAGGCTGACTGATGAGAGAGTGAGATCTTTGCTCTCTCAACAGAGACCTCATCCCCGGGGGTCATGTGTGGTAGATTTGAATGCTGACAAAGTGTAGTGCATGCATGGTAGAGGGCGCTTTGGTAATTTATGATGCAAGTTTGAGGAGCAGCACAAGCATATCAATGACTGGTGCTTACATGACAGTGGCAGAACTGTTGCTCTTCTAGTCCCTGATCGTCTCTCGAATGGGAGCTAACCATCTGTAGCATATGGAGTGATGGATTCACTAACTCTGGTTGTTCTGCTTGATTGAAATGCTAGCAAGTGTACTTGTGATTCAGCTATTGTGTGAAATTTCTGTACTTTCTCTGTGGCTGTGGTTTTCCTTCAGTTGCAGTTGCAAAATATCTCTTGCCTAGGTAGGCACTGGCTGTCCGTGAGAAAAATACTCTGTTTTTAAAGATGGAAACAGCAGAGTGTGAAGTGAGTGGAAATAGTGAGGCAAGACAAGGACCGGGTCATGACTGGTTTTATCCAGAGTTGTGGGACCTTCCCTTCAGACACATTATTTGCTCAAAGACGTTCATGCTACGATCTCATTGTTTGTAGTGCTTGTTGACTAGCAGCATTACTCAGCTTGAGGCTGTTCTTCTTGCATGGGAAGTGATGCTTTCTATGGGGGCGGAAAGTGTCTGCAAGTGCAGGGCAGGTCATGCTACTCCTGAGCAGCTGCACTTGGATGTGTGAGATAGAGTGGTGGATACCCTGATGACATGGCCATCTTCATTCAGAGGAAACTGATGTCTGATCTGCTCTCCGAAGTCCTGTGTGGCAAGCACTGGATCATTTTTTCATAATGTACCAGATCATGTTTCCAGATTGTTGCTATAAGGTCAGACTGGTGAGCTGGTCTGTATCTGTCAAGCTGGTCTGTATCTGACGAGCTGGTCACAGACCTGGGCACCCGTATGAATTATGTGTATTAATACGGGAGAAAAAATGGAATACAAAAAGTACGCATGCCTCTGAAAAAATACGGTGAAAAATGCAACTTTTGCGTATTCGTAAATGTGCAATTTCGCGCAATAAAGTGCACATCTGGCACGGAGAGCTGGTCGTGACTCTTTGCCATGGAGCAGTTTGTATCCGGCAGTTTCATTGGTCGACAGTTATCGACTGACCATTCAGGGCCAATCATTGCGCTCCTACCAACAACGCTCTGTTTCTGGAAAAGTATGAGTGGCACACACAGTCTGCGAGAAAGCTCACGGTCACCATGCCGAAAAGAAAAGGAATTTTGCCTTCAAGCAGCGCAAAAAAGACAAAGCGAGATCAGGTTTTTCTACCAAAGTATCGGCAGATGCCAGGTATCATTGAATCGACGATAGATGTGCATCATGCGAGATGCAATTATTGCGACTGTGACTTCAGTATTTCCCATTCTGGATACTTCGACATCGCTCGTCACTATTCTGGGAAAGATCACAAGCAACGAGTCGAGGCAGAAAAGGAAAAAGCAGGCATTCCGAAGCTGGACAATTTTCTTGTTTCAAAGTCCATAACATCGGGAGAGGAGAAAGTAATCCGTGCTGAAGTGATGATGACCGAACTGATCGTCAAAAGCTGCATGTTAGAAATTGTCGGTCCACGCAAAAAACACGCACAGTAAAACAAATACACATATCTGAACCAGTGAGTACGCAGAGGCAAAATTTGGGGTACCCAGGTCTGTGGTCTGTATCTGTCGAGCAGAGCAGCTTCAAAGCAAGTGATTCTCCAGCTCTGACGTGTTAAATGTGAAGACATAGGAATCACTGTGATACATTACATTTCGGGGTTGCATTGGGCTTGTTCTTTACCACTGAGGTAGATTTTTAATAATGTGGGGTTATTGTTGATTCAACAGCTAACAGGATGGGCCATTTTGATTGCAATGTTTTGTTCTTGCTGGTACCATGTTATTTTAGAAATATGTTGCCATTAAAATAATGCCTCCTCAGTCTGGATCTCTTTTTCTGTGGAACAGACAAGTTGGGATGAGAGGGTTTCACTTCTTACCACACTGTCTCAACTGCAGAAAAACTAGTAGTAACATTTTTAAACATCATCCATCAGACCACACGGGCATGCTCATGGTACAACAATTGTCATATCCTGAATAGGCCTCTTTTCAGTCCAGATTTCACTTGGGCAAGTCACATGTGGACTTCAGTGTGTCTGGGGGCTCTACAGCCTTCACCCTAGAACTGTAACTGACAAAAAGGTTTTCAGCTTTGTGAAAGAGAGAAAGTTTTCTGGAGGAAATGAGTGATCGCATAGGTGCATAGGTCCTGAAGAGCTCTTGCAGATAAAGTGGAGTTCAGACGGTTTAGCAGTGTAAATGATAAACATTGTAGGTCAGTGCATATGGGGCCATTGAAGTTATTGTAGAAGAGGAGTCAGTTTGGCCCCTTTGGAGGGCGTTGACTTGTGCTATTCAAAATTAAAAAGCCACAGAAATTACAATTGTCCCCAGGTACACCAGGTTTACCCATGCACTGCCACAATAATTCACAGTTGACAAATCCCATACACAGGGAGATGCAGCGTGTCTATGCTTCCTTCTGTCTACAGGGGTATCAGTGGTGGGCATCACTAGGAGAACAAGAAGACGTCCAAAGTCGGGGCCAGCTGAGAGGCAGTGAACCGAGAGTAGTTTGGAACGCCTCAGGTTGCCATAGCCTCCAGAGTTGTCTCCCTTGGATTGGGAAACGGGATTTTGCTCGGTGTAGGCGGTGAGACTCGACACAGAAGTGGACCGGCTGACAGGAAAGTCGATTTAGTCAGCTTCAACTTCACCACCTCCATACGTCATTATACGCTCTTCCTGCATGAATAAACTTTTACGTTAAAAATTCATTCACAATGCTTCCCAAGGCAGCCTCACCCTGTCGCATTGCCTGTGCAAGACTAAACCAAAAAAGGATGACAAGAACCGCTTTCAAGGGTAGGAATCCATGGTAAAATGAAGGTCTAAACCTTTCGGGCTGAGGGTTGGGGGTCAAAATGTGTTTCCCTACGCGATTTACAAGTGGCAAATGAATAGGGACAGCGTTACTTCAATTGCACTTACTTGGTACTATTCTAATGATGTCGGTGCTTAATGACCTTACATAGCCTACAAAGGCTGATGGGCCGTAAACGTACGTCCATCCATCCACCCACCCATCCACCCATCCATCCAACCATCCACCCACCCATCCATCTGGCTTGCGCTCTATGTCAGCACTGTCGTATCGACTGTTGATTCCAGCAGTGCACAGGCTTGATGTGCAGCTGTTGGATCGCGCAGCTGGTTGAGGAGCGTCCACATTAACTCTCCACGACGATGCTGATGGTGCATCGCGGTAGCCATCGTTGTTAGCGCTCGATCAAGTTCGACAGTGATCATTGAGGAACACCGAGAGCTCGACCGAACGCTCGGTATCTTGAACGAGCCACCGAATTACGTCGCTTACGGCAAGCTATCAAATGCTGACACCACCTAGTACCTCTGCTTGCAAGCGGCTCTCCCTAAGAACGGCCGCCTGTAACGCACGCCTGTAACGCACGCCTGTAACGCACGCCTGTAACGCACGCCTGTAACGCACGCCTGTAACGTCCGCCTGTAACGCACGCCTGTAACGCACGCCTGTAACGCACGCCTGTAACGCCTGCCTGTAACGCACGCCTGTAACGCACGCCTGTAACGCCTGCCTGTAACGCACGCCTGTAACGCCTGCCTGTAACGCACGCCTGTAACGCCTGCCTGTAACGCACGCCTGTAACGCACGCCTGTACGCCTGCCTGTAACGCACGCCTGTAACGCACGCCTGTAACGCACGCCTGTAACGCACGCCTGTAACGCACGCCTGTAACGCCTGTCTGTAACGCCTGCCTGTAACGCCTGCCTGTAACGCACGCCTGTAACGCACGCCTGTAACGCACGCCTGTAACGCCTGCCTGTAACGCCTGCCTGTAACGCCTGCCTGTAACGCCTGCCTGTAACGCCTGCCTGTAACGCCTGCCTGTAACGCACGCCTGTAACGCCTGCCTGTAACGCACGCCTGTAACGCCTGCCTGTAACGCCTGCCTGTAACGCCTGCCTGTAACGCCTGCCTGTAACGCCTGCCTGTAACGCACGCCTGTAACGCACGCCTGTAACGCACGCCTGTAACGCACGCCTGTAACGCACGCCTGTAACGCACGCCTGTAACGCACGCCTGTAACGCCTGCCTGTAACGCACGCCTGTAACGCCTGCCTGTAACGCCTGCCTGTAACGCCCGCCTGTAACGCCTGCCTGTAACGCACGCCTGTAACGCCTGCCTGTACGCCTGCCTGTAACGCACGCCTGTAACGCACGCCTGTAACGCACGCCTGTAACGCACGCCTGTAACGCCTGTCTGTAACGCCTGCCTGTAACGCACGCCTGTAACGCACGCCTGTAACGCCTGCCTGTAACGCACGCCTGTAACGCACGCCTGTAACGCCTGCCTGTAACGCCTGCCTGTAACGCACGCCTGTAACGCACGCCTGTAACGCACGCCTGTAACGCCTGTCTGTAACGCCTGCCTGTAACGCACGCCTGTAACGCACGCCTGTAACGCCTGCCTGTAACGCACGCCTGTAACGCCTGCCTGTAACGCCTGCCTGTAACGCACGCCTGTAACGCACGCCTGTAACGCACGCCTGTAACGCACACCTGTAACGCACGCCTGTAACGCGCGCCTGTAACGCCTGCCTGTAACGCACGCCTGTAACGCACGCCTCGGGACCAGGACGTTCCTGGCCTTGGACTGCAGACTGCATGGCGCCTCGTTGCTCTGTCTCGGTGGAAACGTGACCAGCCACCAAGAACCAGTCCACCTAGAGTTTGGGATGTTGGGAGACGCAATTATTTGTTTTGCTGGTGTTTTCTGTCGTCTTTTCTGATCAATTCCACGTACCTAGTGAACACCGTAGGATCAAAATTGTAGAAGCTGTCTGTGTCCATTAGCGGACACACGTTGCAGTTTAAGAAAGCGACCTTTGCAGTTTTCCTACGCACGTGCTATGTGGTGGAGGTAAGGCGATGACCTTTTTTCCCCCCACGTATTTTAACGTATTTTCTGGCAATTTATTCGGAGACATGAAAATGTGGTGTCCCAGGTGTGCCTTTCTGTTAAAAAAAAATGTTAACTGATCCAGACTGAACCCCATGTAAATATGTGACCCTCTTTCTCAAAATGAAACGAAAGTCACCTTTAGGAAATTCTGAAATATAGACATGGTCGTGATATTGAGACATTTCTCTTTCCAACGGTGCAAAAAGCATCTGAGAAAGAGGGCTTTAAAATTAAGGCACTTTTTAATACAACATCGTGATGGCTGTTTTGAAATGGGTATATCCGCTGACCAACTGGACTGTTACCACTAGAAAAAAGTTCAGTTGGAATAATAGACTCTATGAATATGCAACGTTCAGTTGGAATAATAGACTCTATGAATATGCAACGTTCAGTTGGAATAACATACTCGATGAATATGCAACGTGTGGCTGATCTGTTTACAGTTTATCACTCATGCGTGGGCCAAGTGCTGATTTCTAGACATTTTCACTCTAGTTTCGGTGCGGAATAGTTCGATTTTTACCAAATAAGCTAAGAACACGACTGAATTAGAGCGATGTTATGGTGCAAACATATGGAGGGAGGCTTCAAAGCTACCAAAATATCACAACTGACGTACTTGACTCCTCTCGCTATATTTGGTCGAGATCTCGAAATGAGGTCAGGTAACCTCCATCTCACTTTGTGGTGGAGCAGGTAGTACCAAGTCGACTTGCGCGTTAGGACTGGGTTCGTGCTGGCGAGTGGCGGCAGCAGTGTGCACAGCAACGTGGGCGTGGGACGGCAGCAGTGGGCACAGCAACGTGGACTTGGGACGGCAGCAGTGTGCACAGCAACGTGGACTTGGGACGGCAGCAGTGTGCACAGCAACGTGGGCGTGGGACGGCAGCAGTGTGCACAGCAACGTGGACTTGGGACGGCAGCAGTGTGCACAGCATCGTGGACTTGGGACGGCAGCAGTGTGCACAGCAACGTGGACTTGGGACGGCAGCAGTGTGCACAGCAACGTTGGCGTGGGACGGCAGCAGTGTGCACAGCAACGTTGGCGTGGGACGGCAGCAGTGTGCACAGCAACGTGGGCGTGGGACGGCAGCAGTGTGCACAGCAACGTGGGCGTGGGACGGCAGCAGTGTGCACAGCAACGTGGGCGTGGGACGGCAGCAGTGTGCACAGCAACGTGGGCGTGGGACGGCAGCAGTGTGCACAGCAACGTTGGCGTGGGACGGCAGCAGTGTGCACAGCAACGTGGGCGTGGGACGGCAGCAGTGTGCACAGCAACGTGGGCGTGGGACGGCAGCAGTGTGCACAGCAACGTGGACTTGGGACGGCAGCAGTGTGCACAGCAACGTTGGCGTGGGACGGCAGCAGTGTGCACAGCAACGTTGGCGTGGGACGGCAGCAGTGTGCACAGCAACGTGGGCGTGGGACGGCAGCAGTGTGCACAGCAACGTGGGCGTGGGACGGCAGCAGTGTGCACAGCAACGTGGGCGTGGGACGGCAGCAGTGTGCACAGCAACGTGGGCGTGGGACGGCAGCAGTGTGCACAGCAACGTGGACTTGGGACGGCAGCAGTGTGCACAGCAACGTGGGCGTGGGACGGCAGCAGTGTGCACAGCAACGTGGACTTGGGACGGCAGCAGTGTGCACAGCAACGTGGACGTGGGACGGCAGCAGTGTGCACAGCAACGTGGGCGTGGGACGGCAGCAGTGTGCACAGCAACGTGGACTTGGGACGGCAGCAGTGTGCACAGCAACGTTGGCGTGGGACGGCAGCAGTGTGCACAGCAACGTGGACTTGGGACGGCGTCCTGGACCATGGAACACTGCACTGACCAAGGGCGAACTTCTCATGACGCTGATGAGAGCAGCCTATGAAGGATCGGAATTTGGCGTGTTGGCTCCACCTGTTGGCAAGTATGGGTGGCGATTGCGGTGCGTGGGGCGCGTTGCCTAGCCGACCTAGTTGGCAAGTAATAGGCCGGTGTCAACATGTGTCAAATATTTTACTGCCTTTACATGTGTTTTCATCATGTTGACACCGCAAGATCTTGCTAGGTGCGTAGCGTAAGCGACGAGCCCCACATATATGGGCGCGTTTGTTTGGCCACAAATCTCGCGATTCTCCCTGAATGGCTAGTCGAGGGCGAGTGAGACGCTCCTGCAGCAAGAAAAACGGCCAATCATCTCGCAAGGCGAAAGAACATGGCTGCGTCCTGGCGCCAGAGTCGGTGAAGAAGTTGCCGATAGACGAAATAACTGACGATTCAGATATCACATCAGTTTTTCACTTCATAGAACACACCAATTGAGGGAGCTCCAGACCTCCCTCGGCCTCCAGCCTTCACGGCGAGTGTGTCCTTATGAGCGAAGAACGTTGGCAACGCCTAGCCCTCGCGATTCTCTAGAGATTTTGGGCCAACTAAACACGCCCTATGCCTTCCTTGATCTGGATGTCTTGACTGCTGTTTTCAGTCACTGCAGTTGAACTTGAGCAGCGTGTGATGAAGCGTTCATACTTCCTCTAGGTGACTCAAGTTTCTATACGTGTGTGTGTTGCACCATCTGAGCAGCACCGCTTCAAGCATGCAAACAGCACGCCAAATTGCATCCTCAAGTGGGACGCTGTACACGTTCTAGAGGAGGAAACGTTTGCCTGGTAGAAACATTGCATTGCACGTATAGAACACAGTGGAGAGCTTTGGAGGGGCAATGCAACGCTGCAGCACTGAAATTATAAGAAAGCGTTTTCGCTGGCGCCACGCCGTAATTGATATCGTCCAACCACGGATCTGTATCTAATGGATGCACGTCTTTAGGTCACGGGCTCTTTCCGCCAATCAGAGAGTTCTACCAGAGGTCAAATCGAGTACCTCACTTCCGGCGAGTCTATTCCACTGTTGATCAGATTGTCACGCAGTTTATTGTGAGGTAAATTAAATTTATTTTAAAGGTTTCCATTGAGTTACAGCTGTGATTAGATGTCTTTGTGTCTCTATTAAGTTTTTTATTAAGTAGGAAGCCCTGCCACAGCATTTTAACCGATTTGTTGCGGTTGTGTTATGAACGTTACACACGTGTAGTGCCGTAGTGGCACAGGTCACGGGAGTGAACAAGAAAGGGGACTGTTAATTTTCAAGTTAAACAAGTTTTTATTAATGTCTTGATTGTACTAGTTTTCTTCTTTGTCATTTATGTCTCTCATGTGAGTTACATTTAAGGGGAGACACGGCTGCGTAGGAGTGGAATTTCGCTCGAGAGAGTCACGGAAATGCCCTCGGACGACCTCGTCGTGACGGTCGATCGTGGCAGTTTCATAAATGGCGGACCTCGGCATTTCGCTGAAGTTGTACTGCAGCTTTCAATTGCACAATTATTGCCAGCGCTTGGCCGTTTTCTTTTCGCAACTGAGTTCTCCGCCATCGA
>JAWQFJ010006690.1:0-10000 GCA_034096865.1 Theodoxus fluviatilis | reverse complement strand
GTCATCGCGGGTCGACCCCGTGTGAGTGATGGATTGAATACAGCGCTAGCTTTGCAGGTTTGTAAGAACGACTTGTGGACAAGGGAGCGTGTTTGTCGTGATTGGAAAGCTCCGTGAAAGCAGGTTTGCTTCACAAGTACTAACAAGGATAGGCCAGCGCGTAACTTTCCGGAAATCTTTGAAGTCTACTCCTAGACCAGACAGCATATAGGAAGTACATTCCAGCGTGGCTGCAGATGCATTGATGTCGAACTGTTTATCTGCAAGTGTCGTCACACGAGACAGAGAGACATTTTCAGACCTCAGGTGCGGGTCGAACTCGCGACCTGCCAATGAGCGTCCGAGTACTCTGACCACGGAGTCCCTTAGGCCCTTGACAAATTCTGTCTAGATCGCCAATTGTCAGACGTCAACTATTTTTGACGTCATGATTTTTGGCTTTGCCAGTTTCGATGTATCAGATCCCGAGGAACTTCTGCTAGTCTTTCCTCATCGCTCAGTCTGCCCTGAAAGTCTAGGTTCCTACAACAGTGCTGAACACCCTGTTCTGGACAAACAGAGTCCCACTGTTCATATGTATATTCTTGTGATCTCCTGTCTCTGTGTGTGTATGTGTATGTGTGTGTGTGTGTGTGTGTGCGCGCGCGCATGCGTATGCATGTGTGTGTGTGCGCGTGCGCATGCACGCGCGTGTGTGTGTGCGTGTGCGTGTGATATCATTTTTCAGTGCTATTTATCACATTACGAATACATGCTCAGAGCGCGACACTGCAGAGACGGAAAAGATGAGTCCAGTGTTGAAAGAGGCCAAACATGGAGACAACTTCAGAGTCTGGAGAGGCCGATTCCATTGTCTCGGTCCCACTACGCTGAAGGACCAGTCACTGTGGCTTCTTAGTTTTGATTGTGGTATTGTGAGAAGTCGTCTGTCTGATGACCAAAATCTCCTCGTGTGCTCGTGCTTCTTGCTGGGGTAGGCCGGAGCGGACTTGTTGCACATTTGAAGACCATGGAAAGAGTCTTAAATTCCGTCAGTCAGTCAGTCCAGCGGACACGCTCGTGTGCCTGGCCGCTTGTAAGTCTCTGGTTGTGTGTGTCAGTACCTGTGTGTATGTGCGTGTGCGCATGCGCGTACGTATTTCTGTCCCGAGAGCAATTTCCTGCACGCTGTTGACACCGTCTCTACTGACGCTTCTCTTTTGCAGGTATCCGCCGTAGCTGTCACCACGCTACACTTCCATTCGTAATGTCACGAAGGCCTGGTCGCAAGTGTGAAGACGTCTACCGCGCAGTAAAAATGTCTGCATGTACATTTGGATACATATAGTCCTTCTTTGCTGTGATCAGTAATATAACAATCCTAATGATTTGTGTTGTTTGTTTGTTTGTTTGTTTTTGTGGAAGAGGGGCAGAGGATGGGAGGTAGGGGTGGAGGGAGTTGTATTTTTTCAAGCTTCGATTTTTAAAAATCCGCTTTTAATGAATTGCATACGGAGACACGACGGGTCTAGTCGTACCGTCAACGCACAGGACGAACAAAGACGAACACATAAACACGCGGAGAGCAGCGACAACAATTATATATGTAAGTGCGCTTAATGATACACTTAACGAGTCACTGTAGTTTGTGACAGCTCTGTTCAATACTCACGCGATGCATTCCTGCAGCTAAAGCCCTAAGAACGAGATAATCTTAGCCTTCAACAGTGATACACTTTACTGATCGACGCCATATATATATATATATATATATATATATATATATATATATATATATATATATATATATATATATATATATATATATATATAATTTACAGAAAGAAAGAAACAGGGGGGAAAAGGTATACATTGCAGCTCTCTTCATCATCAACATCAATCATCAACATCATCAACATCTTCAACATCATCATCATCATCATCATCATCATCATCATCATCATCATCATCATCATCATCATCATCATCATCATCATCATCATCATCATCATCATCTTCCCAGTACTTTCATTAATTCATTCCTAGACAAACAAATGATCCAAATAAAGGGGTGGGGCAGTTGGCACAAAATCCCGAGACAAACTCGAAAATAATGAATGTAAGAAATAGTGAATGAAAAGGCGTCAGTAGCAGCACCATCTGCACAGCAACCCTAAAGCGATGCTTGACTGGCAGACACCACCGCGCGTTAATGCCGCGCAGTCAGGGTCAACACACAAACTTCGGTCACGTGACTAAAATTCAGGCCACACAAGCGGCATTTTATATCTGGCCGAGGCTTGACATTTGAGTCTTGTGTCTGGACAACTCTAATCTGTAACGACTACCAGTTCTAAACTTTCACCGCAGAAAAGAAAATGCTACTTACTCTGGTCTGCCCTGGCAGACTCTTGTTCGAAGAAACGGAGAAAGTGGACTGCCCGAACTACACATCTACATGATGGGCTGTGACGTATTATGTGTATCTGTGGCCCGAAATTCGACTACTACTTCGACCCACATTTTGATTTTAACAATATAGCAATGGAAAATTGACGTAATCTACCTAGGGCTTTTAGAGAAATTGAAACTGTTATTTGGGTACAGTTTCTTTGTATGTGTGTCAGTATTTCTAAAAATGAACGTTTTCAAAGACAACCCGTTTTTTTAACTTGCGTGACTGAGTAAATCGCATGGCAGGGTCTCGTCTGTACCAAAGATTATAGGTTACACAAAGATAGTTCATTAGCTCATTGTTGTGAGGATCGAGACACGTTGCGCCCCAAGCGGGAAGGAATATGGGTGAATCAAGGGAAGTAATCACACCGCTTAGAGACATGTAAAACTGCTTGTTTGTCGACGCGATTCTGATGCGTTCCGATCATGTTTGTGAATACATTTACGGTGTAATGTGTAATAAAATGATTTGCTGCAATAATGGGGGTGTTTTGGCTTTGTTTTTTGTAGCAGGCGTTGTGAAATCGAAATATTTGGTTCATCGAAATGAATGGTTCTGCGCATGTCCGTGAGCCTATAGTCCGTTTAAACATTGCTCTGTCAGTGGAGACGCTACTGACTTCGCACACAAAGATAGTTCATTAGCTCATTGTTGTGAAGGAATATGGGACGCCAAAAACATGGCGGAAAAACACAGGTTTGCGAATGGTCACTGCAGCGCTATTAACTGTGGCAACAACAGAAAGAAACGCCCAGAGCTTTCGTACTTCAGGTCTCCACTGACAGAGCAATGTTGAAACGGACTATAGGCTCACGGACATGCGCAGAACCATCCATTTCGATGAACCAAATATTTCGATTTCACAACGTCTGCTACAAAAAACAAAGCCAAAACACACCCATTATTGCAGCAAATCAGTTTATTACACATTACACCGTAAATTTATTCACAAACATGATCAGAACGCATCAGAAACGCGTCGACAAACAAGCAGTTTTACATGTCTCTAAGCGAGGTGATTACTTCCCTTGATTCACCCATATTCATTCCCGCTTGGTGCGCTGCGTTTCCGAGCGTCTTGTAACTTTATATAGCAAAAGCTCGGCATGAGCTATCTTTGTGTAACCTATAATCTTTGTCTGTACTAGTAGTTTAGCGCGAACGCCGCGGTGCTACTGTGCGAGATAGACACCGATGTCGAGTTGTGTCCACTTGTTACGCACTGGCTTTTCCCGTGGCCTGCTGCTGAGCAGTAACCTTGGCAAGCGTAGCAAACAAGTATCGTCACTCTTACTGTGACCCCTCCCCCCCATAGCAGAGGTCATCCACCTGTCGAGGTCGCGCAGCAGCTGGAGCATCGAAAGAGGCGCTCTGACTCCTTAAAACCTCCTAGCGCCTAGCAACGATGAAAATGCAGCGCCCATACATGTATTATATCAAACGTCGAGTTAAAGGGAGGTCGCTGCACGCACTTGCGAAGTAAAAATGCTACGAACCATGGAGGTCACAGTCATGGAAGCGGCAGACGTTCTGCTTCGTTGATAAGGGCACAGCTGAACCCAAACAACGGCGGTAAATAAGAAGTCGCTTTAAAACACAGGGCGAGTACAAATGCAAATGTACCTGTGTTTTCAAGCGACTGCTCATTTTCCGCCGTTGTTTGGGTTCAGTTTTATGCGTCGCCTGCAGTCCAAGTATTACAGTGAGTCTGAAGGGCACAGCTATTATTCGCATAATTGAGGCACACGCGACACATTTTTGCTTAATCCCTCAGAATTGATTAAGTAGTGAACGTCGGAGTTTATACTCATGCTGGTGTCGGAGGTAACAGACGACAACACCTCTTTGCGATTTCCCTTGACCTTCTCCTATGAGTATGACTGTGAAGCATGGTGTCCTGTGGCTGGAGTGTGGCATGGCTGGAGCAGGCAGGGAGTATAGAGACGGTCTACTTGTCTCTCTCTCCCTTCACTCCCTCCAAGGAATCAGCAGACAAGAAGACGTGGCATCAAATTTCTCCATCTTTATTCATGATTACAGACAGAGCAGTACATGGCTACTGCCTGCTGGGATGACCTCCCCGTGCCTGTGGCCTCCGTCCTGCTCTGGCTTTAAATAGCCTCTGCACAGGCTTCCGCGACGGCAGACGGAATCTCTAACTAAAAGCTGGGACCTGTGGTTCCCAGTTAATAGAAAATTGTGCTGACACAACAGGTTCTAACAACTGTTTGAGTCTTAAATCAACAGTCCCATATGATAAACTTCACTCCTTTGGAAAGTGCGTTAGTCAAAGTACATTCTGCGCCAATGAATGAATTCCGAAAGTGATTCGTGTATAAATGAATGGCCAGTGAAATATTTACGGCGCCAATTAAATCAGGTACTTATTCGTCGTTTTCTTTTAATATTACCGTTTACAACTCATGGAGTGCAGGTTGCCATATATGAGATAATTGAAAAGGATAAACACTAGGTTTAGATTCAATATTACAGACAGTACATTGTACATTAGATGAATAAACTGTAAAATTCGATGTGCTCTCAAGCACCGCAATAGAAGTCGAAGAGAAGGATAGTGCCAGATGAGAGAGTGAGTCTGCTTGAAAAACAACATATATCTCTAAGGCAGCAACAGAGTGTGAGAGAAACTTGCCTTCTCACGTATCTCTGTAGTGACAATCCGCACACACAAGGATGGGAACAGATGAGGGACAGTGCGTTGAACTACAGATATTTGGGCAGGTCTCTATATCCTATTGTCACCCTCCTACAACTAAATGATGGTTGTCTCATTTCTATTCTGAATGATGATCAACCCTACAGTCTTTATAGAGTCGTTTCTGCAATTAAGATGATCATTTGGAGGATTAATTTATCCACAGAGGGCCTCCAAAAACCTATACTTTTAATGACAATGTGCTTTTTGAGTCCATTGAAAACAACCAATCAAAACCACTTGACATGCTGTGGGGGAAACGCTTCATGAATCTTCTATGCTAGCAAATAATAGTAATTAATAATTATTAATGAAAATAATAATTATTAAAATTAATAATAATAATAATAATAAAAAATAATAATAATAATAATAATAATAATAATAATAATAATAATAATAATAATAATAATAATAATAATAATAATAATAATATAATTATAATAAATATAATATTAATAATAATAATAATATCATTTTGAGACAGCTGATAAGATACACCATGTTGCAGGCTGGGATTTCCTTGAGGAAGCTGATAAGATACATCATCCTGCAGACTGGTATTTCCTTGAGGAAGCTGATAAGATACATCATGCTGCAGGCTGGGATTTCCTTGAGGAAGCTGATAAGATGCATCTTGCTTCAGGCAGGGATTTCCTTGAAGAAGCTTTTCAGCAATATTACTTGTGAATTCGTTATTATCCTGCCGCAACCCCCCCCCCCCCCCCCCCTCCTCTACCCCCACGTACATCTTGACATCTGTGTAAATATTGTATAGTATATTGTCAGTCTGACTGTGTACATCATGAATGCATGTGTTTGACTATGACTGGATGACTAAATGTATAGACTGTGTTTTGTATGTTTATTTTGTATATGTATGTTGCAGCTGGTATTTCCTTGAGGAAGCTGATAAGATACATCATGCTGCAGGCTGGTATTTCCTTGAGGAAGCTGATAAGATACATCATGCTGCAGGCTGGTATTTCCTTGAGGAAGCTGATAAGATACATCATGCTGCAGACTGGTATTTCCTTGAGGAAGCTGATAAGATACATCATGCTGCAGACTGGTATTTCCTTGTGGAAGCTGATAAGATACACCATGTTGCAGGCTGGTATTTCCTTGAGAAAGCTGATAAGATACATCATGCTGCAGACTGGTATTTCCTTGAGGAAGCTGATAAGATACATCATGCTGCAGGCTGGGATTTCCTTGAGGAAGCTGATAAGATACATCTTGCTTCAGGCAGGGATTTCCTAGAAGAAGCTTTTTCAGCAATATTACTTGTGAATTCGTTACAATCCTGCCGCAACCCCCCCCCCCCTCCTCTACCCCCACGTACATCTTGACATCTGTGTAAATATTTGTATAGTATATTGTCAGTCTGACTGTGTACATCTGAATGCATGTGTTTGACTATGACTGGATGACTAAATGTATAGACTGTGTGTTGTATGTTTATTTTGTATATGTATGTATATATGTTATGCACTTAGAACCTCGGGAAAGGCGCTTTATAAGTATAATAAATTATATTATATTATATTATAAGATACGTCATGTTGCAGGCTGGAATTTCCTTGAGTAAGCTAATAAGATACATCATGCTGCAGACTGGTATTTCCTTAAGGAAGCTGATAAGATACATCATGCTGCAGGCTGGAATTTCCTTGTGGAAGCTGATAAGATACATCATACTGCAGACTGGTATTTCCTTGAGGAAGCTGATAAGATACATCATGCTGCAGACTGGCATTTCCTTGTGGACGCTGATAAGATACATCATGCTGCAGGCTGGTATTTCCTTGAGGAAGCTGATAAGATACATCATGCTGCAGACTGGTATTTCCTTGAGGAAGCTGATAAGATACATCATGCTGCAGGCTGGTATTTCCTTGAGGAAGCTGATAAGATACATCATGCTGCAGACTGGTATTTCCTTGAGGAAGCTGATAAGATACATCATGCTGCAGACTGGTATTTCCTTGAGGAAGCTGAGAAGATACATCATGCTGCAGGCTGGTATTTCCTTGTGGAAGCTGATAAGATACATCATGCTGCAGGCTGGAATTTCCTTGAGAAAGCTGATAAGATACATCATGCTGCAGACTGGTATTTCCTTGAGGAAGCTGAGAAGGTACATCATGCTGCAAGCTGGTATTTCTTTGAGGAAGCTGATAAGATACATCATGCTGCAGACTGGTATTTCCTTGAGGAAGCTGATAAGATACATCATGCTGCAGACTGGTATTTCCTTGAGGAAGCTGATAAGATACATCATGCTGCAGACTGGTATTTCCTTGAGGAAGCTGATAAGATACATCATGCTGCAGGCTGGTATTTCTTTGTGGAAGCTGATAAGATACATCATGCTGCAGACTGGTATTTCCTTGAGGAAGCTGAGAAGATACATCATGCTGCAGACTGGTATTTCTTTGAGGAAGCTGAGGAGATACACCATGCTGCAGGCTGGTATTTCCTTGTGGAAGCTGATAAGATACATCATGCTGCAGGCTGGTATTTCCTTGAGGAAGCTGAGAAGATACATCATGCTGCAGGCTGGTATTTCCTTGAGGAAGCTGAGAAGATACATCATGCTGCAGACTGGTATTTCCTTGAGGAAGCTGAGAAGATACATCATGCTGCAGACTGGTATTTCCTTGAGGAAGCTGATAAGATACATCATGCTGCAGACTGGTATTTCCTTGAGGAAGCTGATAAGATACATCATGCTGCAGACTGGTATTTCCTTGAGGAAGCTGATAAGATACATCATGCTGCAGGCTGGTATTTCCTTGAGGAAGCTGATAAGATACATCATGCTGCAGACTGGTATTTCCTTGAGGAAGCTGAGAAGATACATCATGCTGCAGGCTGGTATTTCTTTGAGGAAGCTGATAAGATACATCATGCTGCAGACTGGTATTTCCTTGAGGAAGCTGATAAGATACATCATGCTGCAGACTGGTATTTCCTTGAGGAAGCTGATAAGATACATCATGCTGCATGCTGGTATTTCCTTGAGGAAGCTGATAAGATACATCATGCTGCAGCTGCGCAGCGAGGTTGGGCACTGCTCGAATAGATAATGTCGTCGAAATGACATTCCTGACGTACAGCAAAGAATTTCTTGACACTCACAATCAAGGAAGGTTATAGAACAAAGAGTTACCTCTCTTTACACTTTAAGACATTCTTCCGTTAAATTATTGCTCACATCTTGCCAAGTAATTATTTTAGAGCAGCCTCTCAAAAAAGAAAAGGACAGCACGAGCCTAACTTCTTGTAACTTCTCGTTCAACTTGGGTGTTAATCACCGGGCGAAATGTGTGCCACTGAGCACACTTTTTATGGCCACTTCCTTCCATTCTCTAAAAGCAGCCATTTTATCAGGGCAGGGAGTGGACACGGTTTGTGTTGGGTGCCCTTGTATGCTGCCTTGTAAGGAAGAAGAATAAAGGAGTTTGAAAAGGAACCGGTCCAACTTGTCCTTTCCATATCCCATCCACGCTACAACATCTACTGCCATGCTCGTCAGCCACGCACCTACCACACTTATTACACAGGGAGTCTATCCTAACCCCCAACTAACAGGGGGCCTATTCTTTACCCCATACGGAAGGGGTCTCATCCGGAAATTATAGACCACACGTTCCAAGATGTTGATCGAAGAGTTGAAGGCAGGTCGACTTAGAGTTGTCTCCACTTGATTACCTTTCTTTCAACCTGCGTCTTTTCCGCAGCTATTACGAACAAGTTAGAAATATCCACATGACTGATTACCACAGACATAGAAAGTAACAGATGTTAACTGTAGCACGATCAAAGGTAGAACAGTTTGACTAATATCCCCTGAACATCTTTTCATTTGACGTCCACAAAGTCCTTTCTGTTTGGTTACCACAAGTCGTGCCCCAGTGGGTTGGGGGAAAAAACGGACTCACCACGTCTACATAAGCGGCTCGTAAAGTTCAAATAACTAGGGAAATCTCGACTTGACTGGTTCTAACTCTGACCAGGTCTACTGATTTCGTGCTCAATTGCTTTACATAGCCTACAAAGGCTTATAGGCCTTAAAACTATTCATTCATACATGCACTCATTCATACATTCATTCCCATTTGTCGTCAACAGTGCAGATAAAACAAGAGTTGTTTCCCTTGTGTGCCTCCAATGAGGACTGTTGCGAACAGACAAAAATCGACTGCATTCCTTTTGTTTTGTACAGTGTACACGTCTTCGTCTGTGAATCATACTCCATCAGCTAAACGCGTTTCAGCTATAACCACGTTGTAGAGGTTTCTCGGTTGAAATATTAAGTGAACAGAAAAAGGTGTGGACAATAAACGACATATGTATTGAGTCAAAGTGGCACAAGATAGAATACAATTGTCGGTTACTGTCCACACTTTTTCTTTTCAGTTAATATTTCGACCGACCCCAGCACCCCATTCTTTACGGTTAAAATATGTTCGAGCACTACATGCGGCTACTCCCGTTGGACACTCCTCTCTTCAGCTGGAACCCGTGGTCATGGAGCTTTCGGGGTCTGCTCTAGGAGCTCCACCAAGGGCGGCCCCAAGCAGCTTGCAAGAGAAGCCTGCAGGGAGACTACAACTGTAAAAATTGTGACGGGCCGTCGGCCTTGCAATAAAGATGTCAAAGTCAAAGTCAAAGTGTCTCTCTATCTCTCTTTCTCACTCTCTCTCTCTCACTCACTCTCTCTCCCTCACTCTCTCTCCCTCTATCTCTCTTTCTCTCTCTCCCTCCCTCTCTCTCTCTCTCTTAATATCTCTCTCTCCCCTCTCTCTCTCTCTCTCTCTCTCTCTCCCTCTCTCTCTCTC
>JAWQFJ010006689.1:0-20000 GCA_034096865.1 Theodoxus fluviatilis | reverse complement strand
ATTTATGGTAGCATTTGCATGCAGGTTTAGCACATAAATGGGAAAAGTAATGGAGAGCTGTGTGTGTGTGTGTGTGTGTGTGTGTATGTGTGTGTGTGTGTGTGTGTGTGTGTGTGTATGTGTGTATGTGTGTGTGTGTGTGTGTATAGGAGTATGTGTGAGCAGTAGTGTAAAAATTGCATAATTTTTTAATGCTAAACTGGCAGTAAGCATCTAATGAAGGAAGAAGCTGCATGAGCAATGCATATCCTCTGGGTTTTTTTAATAACTCTTATTGCTGATAATAGTGATATGTAAGCTTAAACAACAAGGTAGAAAAAACTAACAAAAACTGAAACTAAAGTTTACCCACAAGCTCAGCCTTCTCAAACCCAGGTCATAAAAGGCTCGGCTTTATTGAAAGACTTATCACTCATGTCTGGATCTCTAACCACTTTACAGGTTTAACATACTGAGCTGAAGCCCTGGCAGGGATAGACAGAGCTTTGAACACCGCACCCTCCAGCTGCAAGTGACTGCAGGTCCAGCCACTTGGCCAGGGAGCCTCATTTTGTGATAGCTTGAAATTATTATCTTTTCTCTGTACAGAGGTTCCTTTTATGATCAGCATGTAAATATGGATGAATAAAATATCATATTTATATTATAATAATACATTGTATTGTTTTAGTTGCACTGCACAATACTGTGTTGGACTGTGTAGTGTTGTATTGGTTTTGCAGACACAGCCTTATCCCAGTGTTTGAAAAGAAATTTTGTTTCTCATGTGTTCATCACCACCCAGCACAAGGGGAATTGATATTGACTAGATCATCTTTATTAATCTTTCCATTTTCACCTTGATTTTTGTGCTTGCCATTTAGACAAATGAAAAGAGGCAACGCTTCATGTTGAATGGCACGATGTCAAGAATTACACAGCTTGAGCTTGCAGAAGTGATTTGTTCAGTAATTCTACTGTGGTGTCTAGTGGATAAATATGGGGTCATAGAAAGGCAATCAATGCATTCCTTTTTGGAATCTTTCAACATGGTGTAGATCAATTGATATAAATGTTGATCAGTAAGAGACAATAAGTGTACCTAAAATTTCAGCAATACCTCATTGTGAATAGGATAAATCTTCAGACTAATTTTGTGCTTTGGACACTATGAATAGTCTGGTTTGAATCTATTTTCCACAGAAGAAAAATCCTCACTTTTCTCACATTATGCAATGTGAATGTTTACACCCATAATCAGTTTCTTGTTCTCCCAAAATGTGTAACATGAGGTTAACATAATGCTGATTATGGTTTGACTTGGTTTGGTTCAGTATGGTTTCGCTTGGTTTGGTTCAGTATGGTTTGGCTTGATTTTGATTTGGTATGTGGCCTAGTCTGATTTGGTTTGTAATTGTATCTTTGTTGGAAGTGTGACTTCATTATTATTAAAAACTTTTGTCTTTTTCCTTTATAGAAGTGCTGAAAGTGAAATCTCATGAAAGTGTTTGCCAAAATAGTAAATGTACTCCTCCCTGTTGTTGCCTTCTGCAGAGGCAGTGGGGGAAGAAACTGACTTCCAGACTGCCACAGCATGTAGCTCTGCATCAACAGGTAGGCATTGTTTGACCTTGTCCTCATTGGTGTGCATGTGCTTGGACATCACATCTAGATGGAAACAAATATAAAGAAATTCATCTCAAACTTGTTGATGGAAAAAAAAAATCATGGTGCATAATATGTGTGTGTGTGTGTGTGTGTGTGTGTGTGTGTGTGTGTGTGTGTGTGTGTGTGTGTGTGTGTGAGTGTGTGAGTGTGTGTGTGTGTGTGTGTGTGTGTGTGTGTGTGTGTGTGTGTGTGTGTGTGTGTGTGTGTGTGTGTGTGTGTGTGTGTGTGAGAGAGAGAGAGAGAGAGAGAGAGAGGGAGAGAGAAAGAGAGAGAGAGATAGAGAGAGAGAGAGAGAGAGAGAGAGAGAGAGAGAATGACAAATGTGTATTCAAATAGGCCAGCAGCTTGTTTTGATAGAATGTTAACAACAAAACGAACGAATCAAAATGCATCAAGACTAAAAGTCTTGTGAATCAACATGAGGGTCAAAAGAGAAAGTCTCTGTTGCATCACACCAGCAGTCAGGAAGAGTCTCGAGCACTCCAGCACATGAGAGAGAGAGAGAGAGAGAGAGAGAGAGAGAGAGAGAGAGAGAGAGAGAGAGAGAGAGAGAGAGAGAGAGAGAGAGAGAGAAGAGAGAGAGAGAGAGAGAGAGAGAGAGAGAGAGAGAGAGAGAGAGAGAGAGAGAGAGAGAGAGAGAGAGAGAACAAACTTGATTTTAGTCTACTTCTGATTGTGTCCATATCATTGTCTTGCCTTCCTCTATTAATTCTTTCTTGCTGGCCTTTTGCACATTAGACAGAATGACTGTTGGAGTTTAGTATTTTATCTAGGTCTCTCTATTGTGATTTGTGATATGCTGTCGTGTCTCCATGTATATAGGAGGAGGAGCTCATAATGTCAGTGGTACTGTACAGTCCAGTCCCAGCCATTGTTTTAATAATGATGGTGGCCTTAGAAGAGTTACTTCCCTTGCCATGATGGAGTGTATATAGTGTTTCTTAGTGAGTATGATTATAAAAGATCTATTGCTGCACTCAAAATGCCTAAGCAATGCAAGGCCATTAATCACAAAATCACTTAAACTAAATAGAGTAAGAGTAAGTATAGTTATGATTTCCTTGGTTATTTGCCGATTTCAAAACATGTAGGGAGACACGGTGGGTTGACTCTTACCCCAAACCTACAGGGGGAGTACACTTCAGCAATAAGAAGAACGGGAGGTGTGATTTTGGCTCATTTTTGACTCACATGCGAAGCAAAAGTGAGTCTATGTACTCACCCGTTTCGTCCGTCCGGGCGTCCGTACAAACTTTAACGTTGGATTTTTCTCGGACACTATTAAGTCTATCAACACCCAATTTGGCATGATGGTGTAGGATGACAAGGCATACAAAAACATACACAGTGACTTGACCTTGCTTCAAGGTCAAGGCCACAGAGGCCGTCTAAAAAACAGCCATTTTTCACATTTTCCCAATTTTTTACTGAAGTTTTTGAGATTGGATACCTGACCTATATATGGTTTATAGGGCAAAGTAATCCCTATCTTTTGATACCAGTTTCATTGACCTTGCTTCAAGGTCAAGGTCACAGAAGCTCTTTAAAGTTGGATTGTATACATATTTTTTGAAATGACCTTGACCCTGAACTATGTAAGATTACTCTTCCAAACTTCATAACATTGTAGTACACATGTTATACTTTCATACTAGGTCACCCGTGTCGTCCATCCAGGCATCCGGGCGTCCGGGTGTCTGGGCGTCCTGTAATCCTAAAAAAACTTTAACGTTGGATTTTTCTCGGAGACTATTAAGTCTATCAACACCCAATTTGGCATGATGGTGTAGGATGACAAGGCCTCACAAAACATACACAGTGACTTGACCTTGCTTCAAGCTCAAGGTCACAGGAGCTCTTTAAAGTTGGATTGTATAATATTTTGAAGTGACCTTGACCCTGAACTATGAAAGATAACTCTTTCAAACTTCATAACATTGTAGTACACATGTTATACTTTCATCATGAGACACATTTGGTCACATCGTCGAGGTCAAGGTCACTTTGACCCTTATGAAATGTGACCAAAATGGGGTAGTGAACCACTAAAAGTGACCATATCTCATGGTAGAAAGTGCCAATAAGCACCATTGTGCTTCCTATTTCTTGAATTAACAGCTTTGTGTTGCATGACCTTGGATGACCTTGACCTTGGGTCAAGGTCACATGTATTTTGGTAGGAAAAATGAGTAAAGCAGTTCTTAGTGTATGATGTCATTGCTAGGTTTAGTTGTTTGACCTTGAAGGTCACCTGAAGGTCAAGGTCATGTAAAGGTCAAGGTCAAGCATGTGAGTCATATGGGCTTTGCCCTTCTTGTTTGTTATCGTTCTTATCATCTCACATTAATCTGCTGATGTGCAGAGTAGGTGTTTTTGGTTTGGTTTTGTGGGGTAAAAGCAATAAGTCCAAGGATGTGATTTTGTCACAAGAGATATATAATGCTCCACTTTCAGGGAGTTACATATGATTTGTGGTATGTAATGTACTGTCACCTAGTAAAATGTTAGCTGCCGAGTGTGGAGACTCCCCTCATTAAGTCATTTTGTGTTTTGTTCTTCTTCCTTGTAGTGAATTATTGATCAAATATTGAGAGGTCTTTTGGGAAATTACACAGACCAGGAGTGTATAGTGACAGTTGGGTAAGGAATAATGGATGTAAATTTCAGTGTACTCTTTGGTCTGTTTGCAAATTAGCCCACTGTGGAACCATATCTGGACGATCCTCTCCCCAAATGCCCTTAATGCAGCATCTCCAGCACCATCTGCGTCAGCAATTTTGTCTGGTTGCTTTCAGACAGACACTGTCTGATAAATTGGAGCTTCAACCCTTCCATAAAAAATTCTGTCCTGCCAAATTGTGTTTCTGCTACAGTGGAAAAAGGTGCATAGGAAACTAGGAGCAGGGAGAGAAAGAAAACATGTTTTGCTGATTGTCCACGTCTTTGACCAAAAAAACCTGCGTAGAAAAACACAGCCAGCGAAGGAGTGGTGGCTTGCGGAATAATTTTTGAAGCCCAGAGTTTCTTGGAGGGCTTTCAAGCCCTAGGGAATGGGCATTCACGTGGCATAACCATGCCTGTTAGGACATTCTCCATTCTCAGACTGCTCTGGGCTCCTCTTCAGGCAAGGGGGTAATCATCACCTGCCCTCAGCAAGTGGCACTGAAGATGTCATTAGAGACGTTCTGGCATTGCCTTCAGTTGCATCATGGGGCCTGGACAGGCTTCAGTTTTAGTGGGATCTTGTGGCAGTTTGGGAAAAAAGTTTTTGTCCAACTACTAATTGGGCTGCAAGAAGGTCCAGGGAAGTAGGTTACATTGTTTTTATGGTTCATTTTTCTGTCTGCTCCAGGGAGTATCAGAAAGTTAGGGACAATTAATAAATTATTAATATTTTACTGTGGGAGAAAGATGAGGTGCAGAAGTTGTTTTTATGTGTGTACTTATTGAGTTTGCACTGTGTGTGTGTGTGTGTGTGTGTGTGTGTGTGTGTGTGCGTGTGTGTGTGCGTGTGCGTGTGCGTGTGTGCGTGTGTGTGTGTGTGTGTGTGTGTGTTTGTGTGCATGTATGTATATGTATATAAAGGCATATGTACATGTGTGTTCATGCACTTATATGTTTATGAATGAGCCTGTATGCATGTATTTTCATAACTATGTTGTTTACTATGTATTCAATTGTATGATTTAGAACATTTTAGGGGGTGAGCTTTTTTTCCACCATGCATCTCTTTTGAGTCCACTACTTCTATCTTTCCTATGCATGATGCTAGTTTTCTTTCTGCTGCTACTGCTACTGATACAATGGCAGTCATGGTTCCATATTTTGAGCATTTGTTTTGGTTCATGCATGGAAATCGAATTGACGGATATGTTTTGTGAGAGGGAAATGTTTGCTACCAATGGTGTATCAGGAAATGTTTCTGTCAACTTCAATTTTTCCAGTTTTTTCCCTTTGACCCTTTTCAGGTGCATGAGTGCACACACACACACACACGCGCATGCATGCATGCACACGTGCATGCACACATGCATGCATGCATGCACATGTATAATATTATATGCAAACACACGCATATTCACATGTTTACATTCACCTACATACACACACATATGAAGCAACACAAAAGCAAGCAAAAAAATCACACACACCTACTTAAACATAGTTCTGTAAGCCACTAGAATTTGAGTAATCTGTACTTTCAGAATCTGTTGAAGTATGTAAAGCTCAGACTGAAAGGATTATCAATGATATCCATATCATTCTGGAGTATTCTGCAGTCATTTTTTGCCAATTCACATTCTCCTAGAATTTTTCTGGTTTGCTTACACCTCAGATAATTTTTTGCAAATCATTTTGCTGTACTGTTTGTGTTTTGTAATTATTTCAGCAGTCAGCACCGTGAAAGTAATTTTTGACTCACATGCGAAGCAAAAGTGAGTCTATGTACTCACCCTTTTCGTCCGTCCGGGCGTCCGGGTGTCCGGGCGTCTGTAAAAAACTTTAACGTTGGATTTTTCTCAGAGACTATTAAGTCTATCAACACCCAATTTGGCATGATGGTGTAGGATGATAAGGCGTCAAAAAACATACATAGTGACTTGACCTTGCTTCAAGGTCAAGGTCACAGGGGCCGTAAATGTTGTCTGAAAAACAGCCATTTTTCACATTTTCCCAATTTTCTCTGAAGTTTTTGAGATTGGTTACCTGATCTATATATGGTATGTAGGGCAAAGTAATCCCTATCTTTTGATACCAGTTTGATTGACCTTGCTTCAAGGTCAAGGTCACAGGAGGTCTTTAAAGTTGAATTGTATACATATTTTGAAGTGACCTTGACCCTGAACTATGGAAGATAATTCTTCCAAACTTCATAAGATTGTAGTACACATGTTATACTTTCATATTAGGTCACCAGTGTAGTCCATCTGGGCGTCCGGGCGGAAGTCCGAGCGGCCGGGTGTCCTGTCGTCCGTAAAAAACTTTAACGTTGGATTTTTCTCGGAAACTATTAAGTAATAATAATAATAATAATAATAATAATAATAATAATAATAATAATAATAATAATAATGGGAATTTCTATAGCGCTTATTCTCAGGTGAGCTCTAAGCGCTTTACAATCTCGTTCACATATCACAAGCAGACAATCAAATACAGGCAAATCACGTAGGCAATCAACACTAGCAGCAAAATCACGTACAATCAGAGCAAGCATACAAACACATAACATTAACAAGCAAGCAGGCAGAATAATCAAACACAGTTGAAGCAATCATACAACAAAAGAAAATAAACAAACAAGCAGGCTAAATAATCGAACACAATCAAGCAGGCATACCAACACAGTAAATAAACAAGCAAGCAGACAACCAATCGACAATCTAAACAAGAATGAAATAAGCAAATGAAGAGAACAAACAAGCAAGCAAAGACAAACGAGATAAGTGAATCAAAAAACAAAATATTTACAAAATACAATTACGAGAATATGTACGGGGAGCTGAGACGTTGAGCGGGTGGGGTCAGTGGGAGGGAGGGGGGGCGGCTATTTGGCAGATGTGTATGCAAGAGAGAACAGGTGTGTCTTTAGATCAGCGCGGAAAGAGTCAGACTCGGAAGAGGGATACAGACGAAGATTAGCAGGGAGAGAGTTCCAGATGAGAGGAGAGGAGGCAAAGAAAGAGCGGTCATTTTACGAGAGACGAGGATGGTGATGTTTGCTGAAGAGCGAAGTGTTCTGCGTGGCGTGTAAGTGTCTATCAACACCCAATTTGGCATGATGGTGTAGGATGACAAGGCGTACAAAGACATACATAGTGACTTGACCTTGCTTCAAGGTCAAGGTCACAGGAGCTCTTTAAAGTTGGATTGCATACATATTTTGAAGTGACCTCGACCCCGAACTATGGAAGATAACTCTTCTAAACTTCATAACATTGTAGTACACATGTTATACTTTCATACTAGGTAAAGGTGTGGGTTTTTTTTATAGCGACTTACACCCTTTGTCTGGGTCTCAAACCGCTTACACTTTACCCCCTGATCACTGGGCATCTTCATCAATCCTCACTGGTACCTCACAACAAACATAGTGACATACATTTAAGACGCTCACAGTCAGGTACCAGCACCAACTCCGCTCCCTGGGGAGTATTCCAACCCGATGCTGGCGCTTGGCCGCATACAAGGGTTAATTGCACAACGTTTTTGCCAATATTGCCCTCACAGGTACCCGGTTTTACTCCTGGGTGGGGAGAAACAATGCGAGTTAAGCATCTTGCTCAAGGATGCAACTCTGGAAACCACGCAGCTTCGAACGCCGTACCCACTTGCCGCAAGCGACTGTAGGTCCAGCGCGCTAACCACTCGGCCACAGAAGTCACACGTGTCATCCGTCCGGGCGTCCTTTCATCATGAGACACATTTAGTCACATATCGTCAAGGTCAAGGTCACTTTGACCCTTATGAAATGTGACCAAAATGGGGTAGTGAACCACTAAAAGTGACCATATCTCATGGTAGAAAGTGCCAATAAGCACCATTGTGCTTCCTATGTCTTGAATTAACAGCTTTGTGTTGCATGACCTTGAATGACCTTTTGGTAGGAAAAATGTGCAAAGCATTTCTTAGTGTATGATGTCATTGCTAGGTTTAGTTGTTTGACCTTGACATTGAAGGTCACATGAAGGGCAAGGTCATGTAAAGGTCAAGGTCAAGCATGTGAGTTGTATGGGTTTTGCCCTTCTTGTAAGATTTGTTATAACTGCCTAACACGGTCAAAGGATAAGAAAAACTAATTGTAGAACAAAATGTGAAAAGTATTAGCAATAGTTGTTCTTAAAAATGATGGCATCTTCCTTTCTTGATTTTTACCCTACTTTTTGTACTAGTAGTAGGTGCAATGTGATAACGAAGAATACATGGTGATAAGAATTGCATATGGCAGCTGCCACCAGATGCCCCTCTCATCAGCTGAAACCTGTGGTCCTGGAGCTTTTGGGGCCTTATTCCAGTAGCTCAACCATGGGCGGCCCCAAACAACACAGTGTGTCACCAGAGGGCAAGTTGTATGGATGGGATCCTCTCCCTTATGTCAGGGTGGGCGATCTACCCCTCGTCCGCCATATCCATCATTTTTATGTTATCTAAACACTTTTATTTTAGGAAGCTCATTTTTGTCATAATTTTTGCCTAGAAATGAAAACAGTAGTGTGCATAAGACAGAACTGTTATTGTGCATTTGATTAGATGAATGATATCTTCACATAAGGAACACATTTCCAAGGAGAAAATAAAAGCAGAAAACATTTTTGGATGTAAAATTTTGCATTCCAAGCATTCAAAAAATAATTTATGTGCTTATGCATGATAAAGGTTGGTATGATGAATGGAGAAGTTGAATATCAGAATAACATCGTTTGTAAACAAATTTAGATTAGATGTTCATAATCACCACACATGGGGTATGAAGAGGATGTGGAGGAGACAAAAATATTGCATCTCTGGTATCACGGTGTCTTTCACAACTACTGAATATGGATAATCTAATCTATCTCAATATAGGCATGTATATGCAGAGCGAGCTTGATAGTAGTGAATAGTATTCCAAGTAACTGGCCCACTGAAGAGCACTCTGGACAAACCATTCTGGTGTTCCTCTCACAGCACCTCGGGTGTTCCAAAAGACACAGAAACATTCATAGAGGACAGACCTTCACCATGCATGATAACAAGCAATCAAATTGTGTGTTACCCAGAGATGATCATGGCTGAGGCACTTAAGCAGGTTTCTGACATTTTCATGCATGTTTGATAGAAGGAAATACCTAAAAATGTGGAGACTTTGTGATTATGGCATTAAATGTTCATAATAGGGAATTTGATCAGGCTCTTCAATCCTTTACATTTTGTTTGGTTTAGGTAGGCTGTTTGTAGTCTGCTTTAATCAAGTAGTAGATTAAGATTGTTCTAAGAAAACTTTAATTTTTTTATGAATTCCACCTCTACTTGATTACAGATACAGCATTGATGATTATATATGTAACGGGCAAGATGATAATGTCAGAGCTTGGTTTATTTGAAATGGCATTTTTCGGTATTTGCTCTAATTTTGAAACTCACTTGCCTAGCCCTGACTTTCACGTCCCCATGACTACCAATGAAAATATGTTTCCAAGAGGAAGACAAATCACAAGTCTAATTAGTGAGCCTCAGATTTCTGCTGTGGAGCAGTTGTCACCTTTTTTGACTCACATGCGAAGCAAAAGTGAGTCTATGTACTCACCCGTGTCGTCCGTCCGGGCGTCCGGGCGTCCGGGCGTCCGGGTGTCCGGGCGTCCGGGCGTCTGTAAAAAACTTTAACGTTGGATTTTTCTCGGAGACTATTAAGTCTATCAACACCCAATTTGGCATGATGGTGTATGATGACAAGGCCTCAAAAAACATACATAGTGACTTGACCTTGCTTCAAGGTCAAGGTCGCAGGGGCCGTAAATGTTGTCTAAAAAACAGCCATTTTTCACATTTTCCCAATTTTCTCTGAAGTTTTTGAGATTGGATACCTGACCTATATATGGTGTATAGGGCAAAGTAATCCCTATCTTTTGATACCAGTTTGATTGACCTTGTTCTAAGGTCAAGGTCACAGGAGCTCTTTAAAGTTGGATTGTATACATATTTTGAAGTGACCTTGACCCTGAACTATGAAAGATAACTTTTCCAAACTTCATAACATTGTAGTACACATGTTATACTTTCATACTAGGTCACCCGTGTCGTCTGTCCGGGCGTCCAGGCGTCCGTCCTGGCGTCTGGGCAGACCGGGCGTCAGGGCGTCCTTTAATCCGTAAAAAACTTTAACGTTGGATTTTTCTCGGAGACTATTAAGTCTATCAACACCCAATTTGGCATGAATGTGTAGGATGACAAGGCGTACAAAAACGTACACAGTGACTTGACCTTGCTTCAAGGTCAAGGTCACAGAAACTCTTCAAAGTTTGATTGTATACATATTTTGAAGTGACCTTGACCCTGAACTATGGAAGATAACTCTTCCAAACTTCATAACATTGTAGTACACATGTTATACTTTCATCATGAGACACATTTGGTCACATATCATCAAGGTCAAGGTCACTTTGACCCTTATGAAATGTGACCAAAATGGGGTAGTGAACCACTAAAAGTGACCATATCTCATGGTAGAAAGTGCCAATAAGCACCATTGTGCTTCCTATGTCTTGAATTAACAGCTTTGTATTGCATGACCTTGGATGACCTTGACCTTGGGTCAAGGTCACATGTATTTTGGTAGGAAAAATGTGTAAAGCAGTTCTTAGTGTATGATGTCATTGCTAGGTTTAGTTGTTTGACCTTGACCTTGAATGTCACACGTAGGTCAAGGTCATGTAAAGGTCAAGGTCATGTAAAGGTCAAGGTCATGTAAAGGTCAAGGTCAAGCATGTGAGTCGTATGGGCTTTGCCCTTCTTGTTAAAAGGTTGTTTGCATCCCTTTTCAAGCAATATGAGCTCCTGCAGACATACCTAACAATTCAGGTATATTCATCATGTTATCACTACCCTATCAGCAGTTTGGGATGCAGTTCTCACGATGAGTGTGTTCCATGTAGGCCTAGGTATTTCGTCATCCTCTGGAAAGGAAGCATGGGTTGCTAGCAGGTTGCACAGATTTTAATTATCTGATGTATTTTTTTTCTTTCCAGCTATGGTTAATTTAAGTAAAGGTGAAGAAAATTATATTTTTAAGGATAATTAAAGTAGATTGTCATTGTTGTAAAGGAATAGCATCAGTTGCAGTGGACATAAGAAATCAACAATTAAGGATAACTAGCGGGTACCCGTGCTACGCACTGCTGATGTGTGAATATTACTGTAAACATATTTTATAGCATGTTTACATACAAACTCAGACTGACTTGGAAATACCAAACATATTGATAATAAAAGAAGAGTAACTGCTACATGTTGAAAAGTGGATAAAAATAATTAAAAAATAAAACCTTTCTGGGGCTCGAACCCAACGACTTTAGGACTTTCGAGTGTTCACAGTCCCTCGCTCTATACCCTCATCCACCGACTCACATGACATCATAGCGGGTCACTAACGTATATATATATATATATGTGTGTGTGTGTGTGTGTGTGTGTGTGTGATCCGAGTTGGTCCACCAAAAATGCGATCATAGGACGAAGGCCGACTGAAATTTGCGAGGACCTAAAAAAGTCACTTCAAAGTCAAATTTGGTCACGAAAAATACCCTACTACCCCTTCCCAACCGTCCTTTGGGCCGATGCCAAAAAGCAAAGCGATCGGCAAAACGGGCTCGGAGGAGTTCTTGCATAAAGTTTTACCTTTTTGCGTATTAATATAGTGATAACTGATGTTTTATTGTCATTTGTAGACAATGTGGGAAATCTGAAGGAAGGTATCAATCAGGGTATAGTCTGCCATGGCCGAATTTCTGTGTTCAACCTTTGAGCGTTTTGGTCGCCCAATATCATCGTAAGGGAAAGATAATCATGAACTAATTATGTAGAACTGTCAATAGAAAGCAGTACTTTGAACTGCTGTTGTGGATTTGAAGAGTGGAGCAGCTTGTTAGAACCATTGACTGTCGGGCTTTTGGGTCCTGCTCCAGTAGCTCAGTTAGGGGTGGCCCCAAGCAGTTAAAGAAGATACCGGATGACAGGGTGAGATCATTCAGAGGCACCCGTAACATCAAACGCAATAACTTTCTGAGTACACTTCAAAAGATAGTTTAAGTTTCACAGAACATATATGTGTTTGTATGTTTCTCTAATTCGTTAATTCATTCTCTGAATTATTTGAAATAAAGTTTTTTTTTTCTTTGCTGGTGAAAGTTCCATGATAGCAAGTTCCAGCTGTTAAAGGAGGTGTATAACTGCAGCTGCCGTATGTAATTCTCCAAAAATGTGTCTATTGATATGAAGGAAGAAAGCTTTTGTCAGTCTGCCGGCCACCTAGGGATGAATTAAAGCCACACATTTTGAGGAAACTTTTTACGTGGTGAGCAGTAAAGTGTAGCATTCGGTGCTTGCAAACGGACGCAATCACCATCTGTGGTTTTGCAGCAGCGCTTGAGCAAATATGGGCATGGTTGATGTTTATGCATATGGCATATATGTCTATTTGATTTCGAGGATCAAACTGGAGGTGTTACTGATCGGTGCAAATGGACGTTGAAGCCCTCTCTCGAATGAGCCATTGCAATAAGAAATTCATGCCAGAAATTCATGCTAAAAGCAGTCTTTCTTTGAGCTGCAATGCAGCCTTTCAAATCCATCTGTGGGGTTTCCAGCTGCTGGAGCACTGAGAGCTTTCAGTGAGATTAAAGAGGATGCGTTGGGTTCCACCTCATCAGGCAATCCCTTCTGGCCATTCTCCAAGTCTTGGGGCCGGTCCAGGGCAAATCGAATAAAGTGGACTGGGCTGTCCAATCAACGGGACTGGCGGAGTCCGGATGAAGTGAATGTCAATTCCCTCTCTAACCAGCCTGGGAGGTCAGCTCTGGAATGCCAATAGCCCCTCCCTTACCCTGGCACCTCAAAGGCGTTTTGGCTCGGACATGAGGACTTCGCTGCAAAGACTCTGAGCTCTACTGTCTCGAACAACGATTTCCCCGAAAAAGATTTTTTTTTCTCACGAAGCAGAGAGGATTCAGTAAAGAAAGAAATATACCTCTGAAATGACTGTTTGAAGTCGAGTCAAAGAGGAGGACGAGAACGGCGGAACTGCATCTCCCTCTTCAGGTCCACGGCATGAGATGGTCTCCAAGCCTTGTGCGGTGTGGTGTCCTGATTTCATTACACTGCCCCTGTACGTGTTGATTCCAAGCCCCTCTAGCAGCCAGATGCTATTAGCAGTACTCCCGAAGGGGCTGGCTCCACTTGGCAAAGTACAGAGTCAATATCATTCTCTCTCTTGAGCCAACATTTGGATTCCGCGTTAATTTTCTTTCTCTCTGGCTTTGCCCTTCCAGACGGTGAGCAGAAGTTGATAATGAGTTTCCAGTCTGGAGTTAAATGCAATTTGAGAGAGAGAGAGAGAGAGAGAGAGAGAGAGAGAGACATGTTTTGAGTGATAGTAATGGCCCACATCTCATCACTGGTGTCGGTATGTGCCAGAAATCCTCCCACAACCTGTGGTGCAGGGCGAGCAGCTCGTTGCAGCAGCCAAATCAGCCCGTTTTCTTCGTCTCTGCAATGGTGGACGATTGTTGAAATTGAGCCTTTCGAGATGTCCAGGAACGTATCTGAAATGTTTAATGAAATATCTAGAGGTCATCACGAGCATGTCGAAAGTAGCCACTGTCGTAACCTGCACAAATTCGACGGTCCGCCAGGGCGTGTTCTATTCTTCCAAATATTTTAGACCGCACTTGGACTTCGCTCACCAGACTTCAACGCTGGTCTGCTATGACGCACTCCGAGGAAAATACCTGAAAGCGATGGTGAATATCGTTCATGTTAGCTTTGCAGAAGGGGTCGTGAACTTTAACCAGCGTTATGAATATCTGATCAGGGGTTCCAGGGGCTCCGAAAGAGCATCGAGGTAGAAGCAGTTTTGGGGGTTAGGTCTAGAGAAAGCTATGTTGCAGTAGTGGGTCGAGGTCGGAGCCTTGTGGTTCGCTTGATTTGTTTTTTGCTTTTTGTTTGTCTCAGCTGCTCTCCCGTCACAGATGCACAGTGTACATGTACAGCCCAAATTTGCCATGAAAGTTCACGTGCATATTCTCGGAGGTTTTTCCTAACCGAGCTGGCATATACGAATGTACATGAAATTGGGACCACAGAGTCCATAATGAAGTTATCAAGAAGGTGAAACGTTTAGGATCAATCTCTTGCGATTGAGAATTAGATTTGGGTGGGTGCCTTTGGGCGTTTGGGACTGGGAAATGCAATTTGGTATAAAGGAATTGCGTTTGCATGCAGGAACAGGTTTTGGCCTGTGGGGTTAGAGCTTGGCATGAGGAAGTGTGAATGCATTTAGGTGGTTTTTATGGTGTTGAGGGTGATGGTACTAGCACGAGGAAATGCGATTTTAATGGACCAATCAGTAGTGAGTTGGTTGGAGGGATGGGCGGGTGGGGTGGGAAGGATAGATGGATAGTTGTGGATTGGTTTATTTCGTGAGGAGGGAAGCACTAGAAATGGTAGGCTAGGTATGGGGAGGGGGGGGGGGGGGGATCCCTATGCTCTCTCGTTCCACCACGGAAAACTGCATCTACACACATGGACATTATGGAGATTGATCTGTAAGCCCAAAGGTCAGCCCTCTTTGAAGCTACAGCACAGAAGCTGTGTCGGAGCAGAGGATGGGACTTGTGAAGACTCAGGAGAGCCTTTCATGTCGGAACCGAACTTTCCGTGCCAGATGGCACTCCAAGACGAGAATTCCCGCCTTTGATCGGAGCTAGGGCTTCATGGGTGCGGAAGAGCAAATCTGTTTGATGATGCCTTGCGTGTGTAGACGAAGGAAGGGGAAGATGTCTTTCTTTATCCCAGTGTGTTCTGTAACGTGAAAGAAGCATCTTTTATTTTTCAACATATGTAAAGAAACAGGATGGGTGATATGCTAGTTTAGATATCAATGGAAAAACATTTCTGCAAGCTTTTCAGATAAGTAATTAAAGAAAGGTAAGACATGATATAAAAAACTTTTATCAAAAACATTTTGAGCAAACTCAGAGAATAAAGATCCTGTTGTTAAAAATAATCTGCAAAGTTGAACAGTGAAAATCAAGCGCCCAGATGTAAAGCCCGTGGCTGTAAGTAATGTAGTAGTAGTAGTAGTAGTAGTAGTAGTAGTAGTAGTAGTGGTGGTGGTGGTGATGGCGGCGGCGGTGGTGGCGGTGGTGGTTGCGTCGGCGTCAGCGACAGTAGCAGCAGTATCAGTAGTAGTATTGGTAGTGGTAGTAGTGAATATGATGATGATATTGCTTACTAACGTTGAAACCCCCCAAGATTGTGGGAATTTTCTCTTGTAGTTATCACAGCAGAGCCCCTGATATGTCAAACGGCAGTAGCAGCGGTTAAGTATTAAACGTTATAGTGTGCCATTCAAATGCCGCTACTCTGCTGCTTCTCGCGTGTCATACAGGTTTGATTAACAGTAGCGTGTTGAAAGATATGGAACAACTCGAGCCTTTAAGTTCTATTGCTCTTTCTATCCATTCCATGGAAGAATGGTTCTGGCCGCGTTTCAACAGTTGAGATGCACTTTGCCGTTGGTTCGAGAATTTATCATTAGGTCTTCCCGTAAACTTGCGTCTTTGGGAATAAGGTGCACCCTTGGGCCTGTGGTTACTAGCGAATCGAACTAGGAAATGTCTGCTGTTCGAAACTTTTTAATTATTGATAACAGCTGTCTCCTAACACCTTATAACTCTTCTGGCTTGGTTTTCCAATTAACCTTTGTCCTTTTCCTGTCATAATTTAACCCCCGACTCGAGGCTTGTTTCGGTTTCTCCCATTGACACCCTCCCGCCGCCCACAGTCTGCTGACCTTGCGTTCAAGCTGGTTTTTACTCTGCTGCCTAATCATGAATGCTGTGTGTCCAATCGAGCAACAAAGTTCCTTGCAAACTTCAACTGCGCTCCTCGTTTCTCGCCGGTTAGCCCGTTTGGCTGTTTTTGCCTCTTCTGCAAGTCTAGTAATGAGGAGGCAGATGCCTCGTCCCGTTTGGACAGCCATGCCATTGCTGCGGGAGGATCTGACTTGCGATGGAGGCCGTGCTTAGATCCAACAGACAGCCCTGGGGGGTCTTCATTCCTGTTGACCGAGGGGCCGCGACTGTCTCCGCGCTCGTTTGTCAGGATTCCCCGCCATTTTTGATATCCTCTGCACGCTAAGCTGACGCAAATGCCGTCGCTGTAGTTCACCCTCAGCCCTGAGCCGATTAGGACCCAGGGCCAGGCAGATGGGAGGAGGTGCTCTCGGCGGAGACCGAGGCAGCCCTGGCGACAGCTCCTGCTTTTTTTCTCCTTTCCGTCTCTGCAGAGCCAGGTTTGAAGAGTCTGTTGACCTAAAATCTTATTCGCTGGTCCCCGAGCAGTTGGGGCAAGGGCCACTGCCACTTATGCACCCCAGGGCTGCTGTCTCTTGGCCCGGGGTGGTCGGGCCAGTCACTTAGCCTGTCTGATCCCCAGGGCGCTGATGACGTCCCGACGGTGGGGTTCTGAGTCGTCTGGGGACCCCCTGGCCGGCTTGTGCGGCGCTGAAAGGTGAAGATTCCTCGCGCATCACTTTTCCTGTCTCCCTCTACCCAAGCCCAAAGGCGTCTTGGCCTCTATGGGGACGAGTGACGGAATGCTCTAATGGATCCTTTGCCTGCTCGGCTGCGAAGAGCCGTTGCCATCCAAGCAAGCTGGGAAGGAGACAGAAGACCAGATGAACGCAGATACATAGAGGCAGATTCCGTATGATGGATGAATGAATGGATGAATGGATGGATGGATGGGTGGGTGGGTGGGTGTGTGAATGGGTGGATGCATTGATGGATGGATGGTTGAATGGATAGATGGAAGCATAGATGGATAGATGGATGGATGGGTATGTGGACACACACAAAAGCAAACACGCACGCACGCACACGCACGCACACATACATACAGATACTACAAACAAGAACTGATCCAGAGAGGGCAATCTATTGAAAAACTTAAGTCCGCTGGTAGCAACATCTTATTGGCTTATACAATTGCGATGTCGTTATTAAGACGCTGTGTTGAACAGATCAAGACAACTGACTACTGTTGGATGAAGAACTGTTTTCGTTGAGAACAAATTTTAGGGACTCCTATTTTAGTTTCACCGACGAATCTGCAACTCGCTGCTGTACGCAAAAGATACGCAAAAGTGCGAAATACCGGTTGTTTTCTGAGGGGGCTGTTTTGTTGCTGCAACACCGACCTGTGCCGTCTAGGGAAAGAGGGTTTTCCCCCCTGCCTGTCAGCAATCTATTCGATTGGCTCTTGAACTTGCTTGTTTTTTCGGGCTGAGGCTGATTTAAAGGAACACTTTCTTCAACGCTGTTGCTTCACTTACTTAGAAGAACAAACTATGTCATTGAGTTATTTCTCTTTTCCCGTCGGTGTTCTCGCGCACGGCTGAAGGGTTCTCCATTCGAGCGTTGAGATGCCAGCTCCAGCAGTCTTGGCGTTCCGTTTGAATCTTTTTCCCTCAAGAATCTCCGTGTATTGATTCCTGTAATCTCCTTCTCGCAGCCCCCACAGTTGGACTTTTTGCACTGAAATGCTGCGGCGGATTGAAGGCCTCCTCCCAGCCATTTTGTGATCTTGGCAGGCTCAGAGTTGGAAGTAAACGCATTTTGCCGTTCCCCCTGGCATATATGGCATTATTGGCATGACGTTGAGACTTTGTCTCCCTGTGTCTCTCTGCCTGTCTGTCTCTCTCTCCCTCTCTCTCTCTCTCTCTCTCTCTCTCTCTCTCTGTGTCTGTGTCTTTTTTTGTGTCTGTCTCTTTCTGTCTGTCTGTCTGTCTGTCTGTCTTTCTGTCTGTCTGTCTGTCTGTCTGTCTGTCTGTCTCTCTCTCTCTCTCTCTCTCTGTCTGTGTCTCTTTTGTGTGTCTGTCTCTTTCTGTCTCTCTTTTCCTTTCTCTCATTTTCTGCCCTCTTTTTCTCTCTGTTTTGCTGTGTCTCTATTTTCTGTGATTCTGTCTGTCTCTGTCTGTCTCTGTCTCTGTCTCTGTCTGTCTCTGTCTGTCTCTTTTTCTGTCTTTGTCTGTCTCTGGCTCTCTCTCTCTCACACACTCTCTCTCACACTCTCTCTCTCTCTTTCTCTCTCTCTCTCTCTTTCTTTCTCTCTCTTTCTCTCTCTCTCTGTGTTTCTGTGTGTCTGTCTCTTGATCTCTTTGTCCCCTTCTCTCTCTCTCTCTCTCTCTCTCTCTCTCTCTCTCTCTCTCTCTCTCTCTCTCTCTCTCGTTAAACACCCATTCCTTGATATTACCCATTCATTAAAAAAGTTTTTTAAAACTGTTCCCGACAACTATAGGGGGATCTCTCTGACTAGTATCTCCAACAAAACATTCCTGCATATTCTGAATACTAGACTGCAGGCATGAGCGGATGAGAATGATCTTATTGGTGAGGAGCAGGCTGGATGTAGAAGGGGTTACTCGACAGTAGACGATATATTTGTATTATATACCATTGTGCAACGGTATCTCAACCAAAACAAGAAGTTGTGTTTTGTTTGTTGATTTCCAAAAGGCGTTCAACACTGTATACAGACGAGCGCTTTGGAGAGTTTTAGAACGTTGTGTGGTCAAGGGTAAGATGCTCCAAATGCTGAATGCAGTATACAAAACGGTGATATGTAGTGTCAGATGTCAGGGTCAGGCATACGGGTCCTTCATTTGTCACCTGGGACTTAACAGGAATGCTAAATGTCTCCTCTACTATTTTCCCACCTTGTGTCACACCTCTGTTTTGAAGTGATTGCACAAGGAAAACACGAGTCCAATTAAAACCAAATAGTGCTGAACTGTTTTTGTTACTGTTTTTGGATAACATTGTGCTCTTGCCTGATACTGTACTAGGCCTGCAATATCAAATCAGTATTCTTAAGAATGCCGCTGATAAATTACTTACTTACTTATTTAGGCCCATCGCTCCACCAGAAGCATAGACCATCGACGACAGTTCTCCAGCGGGCGTGGTCCTGGGCAGCTCTCTCAATCTGTGTCCACTCCTCTTCAGCTCTGCCCCAGTGTCTCGCCGCCAGGTGTTTCTGGGCCGTCCTCTTTTCCTCTTTCCCTGAGGGTTCCAAGTGAGGGATTGGCGGGTCACGCTACCGGGTGGTTTCCGCAGCGTATGTCCAATCCATCCCTACTTTCTCTTCCCTATTTGGGTGATGATGGGGTCCTGCTTAGCTCTCTCTCACAGATCCTCATTCCTGACACGATCAGGCCACCAAATCCTGAAGATCCGTCTGAGACACCCGTTGATAAATGTTTGGATCTTGTGCAGCGTCCGCTTGGTTATCCTCCATGTCTCTGATCCATATAGGAGAACTGACTTCACATTGGAGTTGAAAATCCCAAGTTTCGTCGCCTCCCCTATCTCTTCGGAGGCCCATATGTTCTTCAGCATGATGAATACCACCCTTGCCTTGCCAACCCTAGCAGCCACATCGCTATCTGTGCCGCCTTGCCTGTCGACAATGCTCCCGAGGTAGACGAAGGAGTCTATCTCCTCCAGAGGTTATCCGCCCAGGATGATAGGGTTGTCATTTGTCGTGTTCATCTTCATCAGCTGGGTCTTCTTCTTGTTGATTTGGAGGCCTACCAG
>JAWQFJ010006688.1:67500-77403 GCA_034096865.1 Theodoxus fluviatilis | reverse complement strand
TTCAAGGTCGGCAGCCGCTTCTGCCTGCTCCCAAACACCATGTGTGTAGACCGACCCAGGAAAACTTCGGGCCCTCCTCCTCTTTGCCTTGAATCTGTGGAACTTGTAGATCTCTCTCCACTCCAAAGAAAAGACACGCCCCGACCCCCCCCCCCCCCCCAGCCTCTTTTCTGCATTATTACCTCAATGATCACATGCGTTCCCTGACAGAGATTAGAACTGCTCACGGAGTGAACCGCACTTGCTGCAGCAGACTGACTTCATGAGTGGGAACCAGCAACCTGCAAGGAAGGCGCTGCAGAGAAGGCGCTGCAAGGAAGTCGCTGCAATGAAGGCGCTGCAAAGAAGGCGCTGCAATGAAGGCGCTGCAATGAAGGCGCTGCAAAGGCGCTGCAAAGAAGGCGCTGCAAGGAAAGCACTGCAATGAAGGCGCTGCTAGGAAGGTGCTGCAAAGAAGGCGCCATAAAGAAAGCGCTGCAAAGAAGGCGCCATAAAGAAAGCGCTGCAATGAAGGTGCTGCAAGGAAGGCGCTGCAATGAAGGCGCTGCAATGAAGGCGCTGCAAGGAAGGCGCTGCAATGAAGGCGCTGCAATGAAGGCGCTGCAATGAAGGCGCTGCAAAGGCGCTGCAAAGAAGGCGCTGCAAGGAAAGCACTGCAATGAAGGCGCTGCAAAGGAAGGTGCTGCAAAGAAGGCGCTGCAATGAAGGCGCTGCAAAGGCGCTGCAAAGAAGGCGCCATAAAGAAAGCGCTGCAATGAAGGCGCTGCAAAGGCGCTGCAAAGAAGGCGCTGCAAGGAAAGCACTGCAATGAAGGCGCTGCAAGAAAGGTGCTGCAGAGAAGGCGCTGCAAGGAAGGCGCTGCAATGAAGGCGCTGCAATGAAGGCGCTGCAAGGAAGGCGCTGCAAGGAAGGCGCTGCAAGGAAGGCGCTGCAAAGGCGCTGCAATGAAGGCGCTGCAAGGAAGGCGCTGCAAGGAAGGCGCTGCAAAGGCGCTGCAAATAAGGCGCTGCAAGGAAAGCACTGCAATGAAGGCGCTGCTAGGAAGGTGCTGCAAAGAAGGCGCCATAAAGAAAGCGCTGCAATGACGGTGCTGCAAGAAAGGTGCTGCAGAGAAGGCGCTGCAAGGAAGGCGCTGCAATGAAGGCGCTGCTAGGAAGGTGCTGCAAAGAAGGCGCCATAAAGAAAGCGCTGCAATGACGGTGCTGCAAGAAAGGTGCTGCAATGAAGGCGCTGCAAGGAAGGCGCTGCAAGGAAGGCGCTGCAAGAAAGGTGCTGCAGAGAAGGCGCTGCAAGGAAGGCGCTGCAATGAAGGCGCTGCAATGAAGGCGCTGCAAGGAAGGCGCTGCAAGGAAGGCGCTGCAAAGGCGCTGCAAAGAAGGCGCTGCAAGGAAAGCACTGCAATGAAGGCGCTGCAAGAAAGGCGCTGAAAAGAAGGCACTGCAAAGAAGGAGCTACAAAGAAAGTGCTGCAAAGAAGGCATTGCAATGAAGGCGCTGCAATGAAGGCGCTGCAGAGTAGGTTTTGCAAAGAAGGTTCTGCAAAAAAGGCGCTGCAATGAAGGCGCTGCAATGAAGGTGCTGCAAGAAGAGCGCTGCAATAAAGGCGCTGCAATGAAGGCGCTGCAATGAAGGCGCTGCAAAGAAGGTTCTGCAAAAAAGGCGCTGCAATGAAGGCGCACCAAAGTAGGTTTTGCAAAGAAGGTTCTGCAAAAAAGGCGCTGCAATGAAGGCGCTGCAATGAAGGTGCTGCAAGAAGAGCGCTGCAATAAAGGCGCTGCAATGAAGGCGCTGCAATGAAGGCGCTGCAAAGAAGGTTCTGCAAAAAAGGCGCTGCAATGAAGGCGCTGCAATGAAGGCGCTGCAATGAACGCGCTGCAAAGAAGGCGCTGCAATGAAGGTGCTGCAATGAAGGCGCTGCAATGAAGGCGCTGCAATGAAGGCGCTGCAAAGAAGGCGCTGCAATGAAGGCGCTGCAATGAAGGCGCTGAAAAGAAGGCGCTGCAAAGAGGGTTCTGCAAAAAAGGCGCTGCAATGAAGGCGCTGCAATGAAGGCGCTGCAATGAAGGCGCTGCAAAGAAGGCGCTGCAATGAAGGCGCTGCAATGAAGGCGCTGCAATGAAGGCGCTGCAATGAAGGCGCTGCAATGAAGGCGCTGCAATGAAGGCGCTGCAATGAAGGCGCTGCAATGAAGGCGCTGCAATGAAGGCGCTGCAAAAAAGGTGCTGCAATGAAGGCGCTGCAATGAAGGCGCTGCAATGAAGGCGCTGCAAAGAAGGCGCTGCAATGAAGGCGCTGAAAAGAAGGCGCTGCAATGAAGGCGCTGCAATGAAGGTGCTGCAAGAAGAGCGCTGCAATGAAGGCGATGAAAAGAAGGCGCTGCAATGACGGCGCTGCAATGACGCCGCTGCAATGACGACGCCTCAAAAAGGCGCTGCAATGAAGACGCTGCAATGAAGGTATTGCAATGAAACGCTGCAATGAATGCGCCTCTAAAAAGGCGCTGCAATGAAGGCCCTGCAAAGAAAGCGCTGCAAAGAAGGTTCTGCAAAGAATGCGCCATAAAGAAAGCGATGGAAAGAAGGTTCTGCAAAGAAGGCGCTGCAATGAAGGCGCTGCAATGAAGGCGCTGCAATGAAGGCGCTGCAATGAAGGCGCTGCAATGAAGGCGCTGCAATGAAGGCGCTGCAATGAAGGCGCTGCAACGAAGGCGCTGCAATGAAGGCGCTGCAATGAAGGCACCGCAATGAAGGCACTGTAATGAAGGCGCTGCAAAGAAGGCGCTGCAATGAAGGCCATGCAATGAAGGCGCTGCATTGAAGATATTGTAATGAAACGCTGCACTGGAGGCATCTCTAAAAAGGCGCTGCAATGAAAGCGCTGCAATGAAGGCCCTGCAAAGAAAGCGCTGCAAAGAAGGTTCTGCAAAGAATGCGCCATAAAGAAAGCGATGCAAAGAAGGTTCTGCAAAGAAGGCGCTGCAAGGAAGGCGCTGCAATGAAGGCGCTGCAATGAAGGCGCTGCTATGAAGGCGCTGCAAGGAAGGCACAGCAAAAAGGCGCTGCAAAGAAGGCACAACAAAGAAGGCACTGCAAAGAAGACGCTGCAAAGAAGGCGCTACAATGAACGCGCTGCTAAGAAAGCGCTGCAAAGAAGGCACTGCAAAGAAGACGCTGCAAAGAAGGCGCTGCAATGAAGGCGCTGCAATGAAGGCGCTGCAAAGAAGGCGCTGCAACTGAGGCGCTGCAAAGAAGGCACAGCAAAATGGCGCTGCAAAGAAGGCACAGCAAAGAAGGCACAGCAAAGAAGACGCTACAATGAACGCGCTGCAATGAAGGCGCTACAATGAACGCGCTGCAATGAAGACGCTACAAAGAAGGCACTGCAAAGAAGACGCTACAAAGAAGGCGCTGCAAAGAAAGCGCTGCAATGAAGACGCTACAAAGAAGGCGCTGCAATGAAGACGCTACAAAGAAGGCACTGCAAAGAAAACGCTACAAAGAAGGCGCTGCAATGAAGGCGCTGCAATGAAGACGCTACAAAGAAGGCGCTGCAAAGAAGGCGCTACAATGAACGCGCTGCAAATAAGGTTTTGCAAATAAGGCGCTGCAATGAAGGCGCTGCAAAGAAGGCACTACAAAAAAGGCGCTGCAATGAAGGCGCTGCACAGAAGGTTCTCGAAAAAGGCGCTGCAAAGAAGGCACTGCAAAAAAGGCGCTGCACAAAAGGCGCTGCAAATAAGGTTTTGCAAATTAGGCGCTGCAATGAAGGCATTGCAATGAAGGCGCCGCAATGAAGACATTGCAATGAAGGCGCTGCAATGAAGGTTCTCCAAAAAGGCGCTGCAATGAAGGCGCTGCAATGAAGGTTCTCCAAAAAGGCACTGCAAAGAAGGCGCTGCAAATAAGGTTTTGCAAATAAGGCGCTGCAATGAAGGCATTGCAATGAAGGCGCCGCAATGAAGGCGCTGCACAGAAGGTTCTCCAAAAAGGCACTGCAAAGAAGGCGCTGCAAATAAGGTTTTGCAAATAAGGCGCTGCAATGAAGGCATTGCAATGAAGGCGCCGCAATGAAGACATTGCAATGAAGGCGCTGCAATGAAGGTTCTCCAAAAAGGCGCTGCAATGAAGGCGCTGCAATGAAGGTTCTCCAAAAAGGCGCTGCAATGAAGGCGCTGCACAGAAGGTTCTCCAAAAAGGCGCTGCAATGAAGGCGCTGCAAAGAAGGTTCTCCAAAAAGGCGCTGCAATGAAGGCGCTGCAAAGAAGGCGCTTCAAAGAAGGCGCTACAAAGAAGGCGCTGCAAATAAGGTTTTGCAAATAAGGCGCTGCAAAGAAGGCGCTGCACAGAAGGTTCTCCAAAAAGGCGCCTCAAAGAAGGCGCTACAAAGAAGGCGCTACAAAGAAGGCGCTACAAAAAAGGCGCTGCAATGAAGGCGCTGCACAGAAGGTTCTCCAAAAAGGCGCCTCAAAGAAGGCGCTACAAAAAAGGCGCTGCAAAAAAGGCGCTGCAAAAAAGGCGCTGCAATGAAGGCGCTGCACAGAAGGTTCTCCAAAAAGGCGCCTCAAAGAAGGCGCTACAAAAAAGGCGCTGCAAAAAAGGCGCTGCAATGAAGGCGCTGCACATAAGGTTCTCCAAAAAAGGCGCTGCAAATAAGGTTTTGCAAATAAGGCGCTGCAATGAAGACATTGCAATGAAGGCGCCGCAATGAAGACATTGCAATGAAGGCGCTGCAATGAAGGTTCTCCAAAAAGGCGCTGCAATGAAGGCGCTGCAATGAAGGTTCTCCAAAAAGGCACTGCAAAGAAGGCGCTGCAAATAAGGTTTTGCAAATAAGGCGCTGCAATGAAGGCATTGCAATGAAGGCGCCGCAATGAAGGCGCTGCACAGAAGGTTCTCCAAAAAGGCACTGCAAAGAAGGCGCTGCAAATAAGGTTTTGCAAATAAGGCGCTGCAATGAAGGCATTGCAATGAAGGCGCCGCAATGAAGACATTGCAATGAAGGCGCTGCAATGAAGGTTCTCCAAAAAGGCGCTGCAATGAAGGTTCTCCAAAAAGGCGCTGCAATGAAGGCGCTGCACAGAAGGTTCTCCAAAAAGGCGCTGCAATGAAGGCGCTGCAAAGAAGGCGCCTCAAAGAAGGCGCTACAAAGAAGGCGCTGCAAATAAGGTTTTGCAAATAAGGCGCTGCAAATAAGGCGCTGCAAAGAAGGTTCTCCAAAAAGGCGCTGCAATGAAGGCGCTGCAAAGAAGGCGCCTCAAAGAAGGCGCTACAAAGAAGGCGCTGCAAATAAGGTTTTGCAAATAAGGCGCAGCAAATAAGGCGCTGCAAAGAAGGCGCTGCACAGAAGGTTCTCCAAAAAGGCGCCTCAAAGAAGGCGCTACAAAGAAGGCGCTACAAAGAAGGCGCTACAAAAAAGGCGCTGCAATGAAGGCGCTGCACAGAAGGTTCTCCAAAAAGGCGCCTCAAAGAAGGCGCTACAAAAAAGGCGCTGCAAAAAAGGCGCTGCAATGAAGGCGCTGCACATAAGGTTCTCCAAAAAAGGCGCTGCAAATAAGGTTTTGCAAATAAGGCGCTGCAAAGAAGGCGCTACAAAAAAGGCGCTGCAAATAAGGTTTTGCAAATAAGGCGCTGCAAAGAAGGCGCTACAAAGAAGGCGCTGCAAATAAGGTTTTGCAAATAAGGCGCTGCAAATAAGGCGCTGCAATGAAGGCGCTGCACATAAGGTTTTGCAAATAAGGCGCTGCAATGAAGGCGGGCGCTGCAATGAAGGCGCTGCACAGAAGGTTCTCCAAAAAAGGCGCTGCAAAGAAGGCACTGCAAAAAAGGCGCTGCAAAAAAGGCACTGCAAAGAAGGCGCTGCATAAAAGGCACTGCAAAAAATTCGCTGCAATGAAGGCGCTGCAAATAATTTTTTGCAAAGAAGGTTCTGCAAAGAAGGCACTACAAAGAAGGCACTACAAAGAAGGCACTGCAAAGAAGGTTCTGCAATGAAGGCGCTGCAAGGAAGGTGCTCCACTGACGGCATCATGGAGAAACATCAGCAACCTGCCATGCGGAACGCCACAAGCCGCCGTGAGGCTGCCGACAGCTGCACACTGACCCACTCCTGGCTCCTGCAGACTTCACACCACCACGCTCTCGTCACAGTGGGGCGGCACAGCCCACAGACCGGAAGCAGAGCCTCCCCCTTTTCCGCCATATTTTATCGGGCATCAGCCGAGTTCCCACAAATAGAAAGAGGAAGGCGGCAGTTTTTGCTTATAACTCCTTCCTCCGGACACGCACACTGCCTTCCTTCCCACATCACATCTCGCACCCCTCGTTTTCGCGCCTTTTTCTCATCTGGGCTTGAGACATGTGTGTCTCAAGGAAAAGGTCTGGTCACTGTTTGTGTGTGGAAGAAAGGAAGAAGAAAGGAGATGTCACTGTGTGAATGGAAGGAAAGAAATAAAAAGTAAAAGGTTACTGTATGTGGAAATAAAGAATGAAAAAGGAAGAAAGAAAGAAAGAAGAAAAGAAAAATCAAAAGCAGGACGAAGCCGATGTTTGTATGTGAATGAATGAATGAATGAATGAATAGATGGATGGATGGGTGGATGAATGGACGAACGAACGAATAAATCAATGAATCAATGAATCAATGAATGAATGGATGGATGGGTGGATGAATGAATGAATGAACGAACGAACGAATGAATGAATGAATGAATGAATGAATGAATGAATGAATGAATGAATGAATGAATGAATGAATGAATGAATGAATGAATGAATGAACGAGTCGAGGTTTACGGCCTAACAGTCCTAGCCGGCTTTTCAAAGCTATTGACCTTGAGCAGCATCTGAGTTCGTTCGAGTAAGATCAAATCAAATCTCGACTTCCTCGTTAATCGCTCAGAAGACGCGATGGGTCTATTCCTCTCTCTCTCTCCCTCTCCCTCTCTCTCTCTCTCTTTCTCTCTCTCTCTCTCACACACACACACACACACACACACGCGCACGCACGCTCACACACACACGCACGCACTCACGCACGCACACACACACGCACGCACGCACGCACACACACACACGCACGCACGCACGCACACACATACACACACGCACGCACGCACACACACACACGCATGCACGCACGCACACACACACGCACGCACGCACACACACACGCGCGCGCGCACACACACATTTACATGGGGATGAGAGAAGGAAGAAAAAGGAAAAAAGACAAAAAGGAAGAAGGGAAGGAAGGAAAGAAGGAAGGAAGGGAGGAAGGAAGGAAGGAAGGAAGGAAGGAAGGAAGGAAGGAAGGAAGGAAGGAAGGAAGGAAGGACGGACGAGACCACTCACTCACAGCCTGAGATGTCGATGTGTCCCGATGGAAATGCCGTCAACCCCTTCTGACTGCCAAGAAGCCAGGTTTTCCCCTCGCCTCCTTGACGTTGTTCTGGTCTCCTCTTCCCTCTCTTCCTCCTTCCCCTCTCTCTCTCTCTCTCTCTCTCTCTCTCTCTCTCTCTCTCTCTCTCTCTCTCTCTCTCTCCGCACTTGTCCGTTTCGGTTCTTGCCAAGCCTGTATCTGCCTGATTGCTTCACTAGTCCTCTGATAGACAGCGTCAGCCCCACTCACCGTTTATACCTGGTTGGCTGATTCTTTCGTCCACTTTTCCAAATCATTTTTGGAGTCAGATGCAAATTATCCCTAGGTAATATGGTACACTTAGATCAGGGCCGCGTTGCGGCGCTACCTAGCCAAGCAAGATTTCTAGCCTCGGTCCAAGGCAAGAACTAGGCCAAAAGCAACGACCCAGCCTGGGGCGGGTTTCAAAATAGGTAGTCGATCTTGGTCGCAAGATCTTGCTTCGCAGTAAGAGCTAGCTAAAAAAGAAACTACCCAACGTGACGAAGTAATGCGCATGCGTAGACGTCACGACAAGAGGTGAACTGGCCACATTTCAATGGCCGACGTGTTGCCGGTTCATTCAGAAAACGCTCTATTTTGAGATACTAGCAACCCATCCAAAGAAAATAGAAGCCATGCACAGCATTAATTTATCAAAGGTGTATGTTGAATGCATTAATAGATCGTGAAACCTCCTACAGTTTACACATCGAATGCAGGTCAACGCATCCACGACGAACTTTTGTCTCGAATCTTAAAAGCTAGGCACCTCTCAAGCTGCCTCGCTCAATCTACGCTCGTCTACGATTGGCTCGATAGCAAGCAAAGAATGAAACTGCCCATTCGGCGAGATCTACGTAGATCTACCGAGATCTTCGCATTTTGAAACCCGCCCCAGGTATCCTTGGCCCGAGTCACTGTGCTCGTGTTTCTCGTGCAACTCATGCGACCAATGCACTGCGTGCACGCAGTGTGATTAACCGATCGGCTGCGGGAGCAGTTATGACGTCACCACCACCAAACTTTTTTTAGCAAGCGGGGTGGTGGGGTGGGGGGGGGGGGGGTTTCCAAGCTTTTTTTTAGCAAGCGGGGGGGGGGGGGGGGGTCCCAAAAAATTTTAGCTATCGGGGGGGGGGGGGGAGGCAATCGTTTTTTTAGCAAGCGGGGGGGGTGGGGTGGGGTTCTAAACTTTTTTTACCAAGCGGAGGGGGGGCGGGGGAAGCCACCCCCCCACCCCCCGCTTGCTAAAAAAGTTTGGAAACCCCCCCCCCCTAGCTACAAATAGTTTGGAAACCCCCACCCCACCCCCCCGCTTGCTAAAAAAAGATTGGAAACCCGCCCCTCCCCCCCCCCCCCCGCTTGCTAAAGAAAGATTGGAACCCCCCCGTAGATTCCTGACCAGACAGCAAGTGGACCTCTACTCTGACTCATTCGTTCACAGCAAAGAAATTCGTCTGCTGTTCTATTCGACATAACAGATACACTTTCTTGTGTTGCGCGCGCACCCTCATTTAGATACAAATTATGCCAAAACGAAGTTCCTGGAGGACGCACTATGATTACCTAATCTTGGAACACAAAGTCAAGCTTCGTGTGTCGCAAAGCCGCTATTGTTTCTCGTTATTCTCGCTAGGCGGACCACCTCTCAGAGCTGCTTGCGAAGTCTCGCCTAGGCCTCGTTTTCCTCGGAGCGAGAGCGTTGCGAATGCTTGGTTTTCTTGCTTTCCTTGGAAAATCTTGGCAAATCTCGCCGTTTGCATGCGCCCTGCTTGCGAAGTCTCGCCTAGGCCTCGTTTTCCTCGGAGCGAGAGCGTTGCGAAAGCTTGGTTTTCTTGCTTTCCTTGGCAAATCTTGGCAAATCTCGCTGTTTGCAACGCGCCCCAGGCCTATCCTGACCAAGTTTACTTGACCTTATATCTCCCAGCCTCACCTGCCCATCTTAACCAAATGTAACCCACCTACTCTACCCTGATCTGACCTGATCAAACCTGACTTCATTTAACCTAACCTAACACAGCTTGACCCAACTCTTCAAAAACACAACACAATACCTAAAAAACAGCACGAACACAACGCAATGCAATGACAAGCAAAGACACACAACAAGACTACTAGAGTTCAATAGTGAACTGCGAGCAGCATACATCGCAGCAGATTTGGATTTGGAACAACGCAGAGAACAGGGGAAGTTACTGGTCGCCCCCAACGTAACACACTCAGGCTATAAAAGTACACACAGTCCATCACACTTGCGGCTGCTGTCGAGCATTTATAGTAATTTTCGCTTCGGTTTAATCAACAGTCCTAAGTTTGCACCACTCTTTTGAGTCGCTCCCGAATGGCTGAGATGCAGAGACGTGCAAAACTGACCAGGGGTGGGGAGAGGGGGTGGGTGGAGGTCGAGGGGTCAAACACTGTAATGTGACGTTATGACCAAACAGTGACCTCATCCGGGAAACTCGAAAATATGTCGAGGCCTTGGCGTCAGCACACAATTCAAGATGGC
>JAWQFJ010006688.1:37500-62500 GCA_034096865.1 Theodoxus fluviatilis | reverse complement strand
AACAGCGTTCTGGCGCGGTACGTACCGGTCGATACCGGTAGCCGTACCAAGTCGTTCAAGAGACGAACGGTATCAACCGGTACATACCGGTATGCCTCTTGAACAGGCCCCTGAATACTCACGGTAGTCACTCTCTATGGAGTGAGTCCCTTTCGCACAGTCAGTCGCCACAGTGTCACTCTTCATACTCACGGTAGTCACTCTCTACGAAGTGAGTCCCTTTCGCACAGTCAGTTTCCACAGTGTTACTCTGCATACTCACGGTAGTCACTCTCTATGGAGTGAGTCACTTTCGCACAGTGTCCACAGTGTCATTCTGCATACTCATGGTAGTCACTCTCTATGGAGTGAGTCCCTTTCGCACAGTCAGTCTCCACAGTGTCACTCTTCATACTCACGGTAGTCACTCTCTATGGAGTGAGTCACTTTCGCACAGTCAGTCTCCACAGTGTCACTCTTCATACGGTAGTCACTCTCTATGGAGTGAGTCACTTTCGCACAGTCTCCACAGTGTCACTCTTCATACTCACGGTAGTCACTCTCTATGGAGTGAGTCACTTTCGCTCAGTCAGTCTTCACAGTGTCACTCTTCATACTCACGGTAGTCACTCTATGGAGTGAGTCACTTTCGCACAGTGTCCACAGTGTCACTCTGCATACTCACGGCCCCTGGACGCGTCTCTAGTCACGCGGTTCTAATGCATGAATGAATGAATTGACGAATGAATGAACGAACGAATGAATGAATGAACAACTGAATGAGAGTCATTATGGCCTATCAGCCTATGTAGGCTTTAGAAGGCCATCGACTACAAAACCGCAGGAACAAGCCAGATTAAGAACAAATCAAGTTTCGATTTCCACGATGTCTTTGCTTCTGATGAACAGCGTAGACAGACGCGGTGGGTCGACCCCAACCCACCAGGGGTACGTGGTCTCCACTCCCACTCCCCCCTGTGGGCTGTGGGTGACAATAGACCCCCTGTGGGCTGGGGTGACAATAGACCCCCTGTGGGCTGGGGGTGACAATAGACCCACCGCGTCTCCCTACACGGTTCGCAAGAGGCGAATAGTTAGGGATATCGTGACTTGATTTGCGCTTCAGCTAAAATATTCTGGTGTTTTTCGTGCTCATAGGCCTTACATAGGCTACATCCATCCATCCATCCACCCATCCGTCCAACTGTCCATCCGTCCATATGTCCATCCGTCCATCCGTCCGTCTGTCCGTCCGTCCGCCTGTCCGTCCGTCCGTCCGTCACTCTCACCAAAAAGGCGTTTCATGAAGAGTCCTTGCGCCAATCAGAAAATCCCACAACCTGTGCATGTGCTGCCTCACTCCTATGCACGGAACTGTTTCGTGAAGATGTTGATCACTCCTAAATTGTTTCAGCATCCGTGAGATACTCAAGAACGGCAGTACAAAGGTTTACCATAGGGTGTTCATTTCTTCCATCGCTCTGTTGAAGGTGCCTACAGACCAAGAGGGACATACGGCCTGAGGTGCTTAGTAACCCCTCATTACCTGGAACCCCTGCCCGCTGGGCTCCAGCAGCTCAGCCAGGCGCAGCCCCAGGTAGGCAATGAAGCTACCGGGCGGCAGAGGTAAAAAGGTAAAACGGGAAAGGTTTGGTTTAATACAGCTAATCATCACCCATGTCTAGGTTTCAAACCGCTTTACACTTTACCCCCTGATCACTGGGAAGCTTGATCAAACCTTTGCTAGAACATTACAAAAAACATAATGACAGACACTTAGGACGCACACAGTCAGGTACCAGCACCAACTCCGCTCCCTGGGGAGTATTCCAATCCGATGCTGGCACTTGGCCGCATACAAGGGTTAATCGCACAACGTTTTTGCCAATATTGCCCTCACAGGTACCCGGTTTTACTCCTGGGTGGGGAGAAGCAACGCTAGTTGAGCTTCTTTCTCAAGGATGCAATTCTGAGAACCGCGTAGCCTCGAACGCCGTACCCGCTAGCCGCAGGCGACTCCAGGTCAGGTGCGCTAACCCCTTGGCCACAGAGCCTTTGCGAGTTCATGGTCAGATCTTTCAGATCCAATCGTGCGTTTAACTATGACTGCCAGCGTTGTCCCTCGATACGCGTGTGTTTGTAGCGAGTGTGTTTTGTGCAGGAAAAGTGACTTGCGCGGGAGTGGGAGTGTGGGAGTGTTAGTCTGGGAAAACTGTGCAATATTCTGGATGGGATGAAAAGAAAAGTACGGATAAATGAATGGGAAGAACAGTAGATCGATTAAAGGCCTTCGCACACGAGGCAACTCCACTCGGGCAACTCGATTGCTCGTCATACATTGCTTCGTGTGCGATGTCGGTTGAAAGCAACTGGCATTCCAAGCAACTTTCCACGCCACCAGCAACTGAGTTGCTCGTGTTTAAACCTGTTCTAGTTTTGGGGGCAGTGGCGTGCCACTTTCTGTGAATCCACTATTCACCTGGCGACTTTAGAGCCTCGTTCTCGCGTTCTCGCGACTATTGCACAATTAAATGGCGGACATGTCTACGGTTCGCACAGAAAACGATGTATTTGGGGATACTAGAAACCCATCCAAAGAAAATGTAAGCCATGAACAGCATTAATTTATCAAAGCTGTATGTTGAATGCATCAATAGGTCGTGAAAGCTCCTACATTTTAAAAATGGAAATGGAGGTCGATGCATCTACACGCCGAAGTGTCACATTGTGTACAAAGCTAGTGTTGTCTGATACCACGAATACGATACATTTAAATTGCATCTGTGTTATGAAAATACTGTTCAGATTAAATTGATTAATTAATTGAGGCCCAACCAGCTGCAACAATTCCTGAAAATGTTCATGGCTCATTCGAAGGAAAGTTCTTGTTGCCTTGAGATCCTCGTTGAGGAGCTCTTGTAGCAGACACGAGTAGGCACCATGCTTTGGTCGTTTTGTCAACCATTCACGAGACCATCACGATCTTTTTCTCTTTTTACTTTGCTCGGCAATTATAAGTATTGCAGCAGCAGCTGCAACATCATCATTAGATGACGAAGTACTGTCGCCATCGTCACTCTAAGTTTCAGTCATGCTAGGGCAAGCCTTCGGGGGAGAGATGCAGAGCGTCTTGAGTGCAAGCGCGGGAATTAATGCGCTTCCATAAATACAACGTGGCGAGAGGTGAAAGGTCACAGTGGAAGCGTGTGCGAGCTCAGACTCCAGCATTGCCTGCTACATGGCAAGCAACCGGCCGCAAGCAACGTGGCAAGAGACTTTGGTTGCCTCGTGTGCGAAGGCCTTAAGGAAATGTAAAAGATCGAAATAAATACATGTCTTTTTCTGGTACATGATAGGAGATGGATTGGCGGATTCTCCAGGGAAAACGCAGTTGTCATCTCTGATTGCATTCGATTCTGTGAAGACTTCTGCGTTTCGATGGAAAACCACCACGTGCTATTGGAGCAAGCCTAGGATGGACGGGAAAGTACAACAAGCTGGGGTGTAAAAATACAGAACGTACACGTAACCGATAAATAGGAAATAAAGAGAGCAGAAATCGTTAAGTGGCGTACAAAGGAAAACTAAAACATCTCTATGCATCTAACGACTGTCTTATAGTACGGCAAGGCCTGAATATCAAAGAGTACAGGCAGGCGAAGAGTAAAGAAAATAGACAACAAAGAGACTTTTTGGGTAGAACTAAACACGTTTTATTCAATGTTTTACAACTTCGACTTCTCACAGGGGACAGCGGTAGGACTTTTTGAAATAAGTTCATTTCCAATTTCATGAACTGACGTAAAAGAAACACACGATATAAGACCAGAAAAGAAGTCTTCTAAACAGTGGCAAAGTTGTGTTTTGGCGTCCTGTAAAACTCCTGTCAAAGGTTCAGGACAAAGAGATCTCCGCGAAGCCAAAGTGTCCCAACCAGTTTGGAAGTTTCGGGCCACTCCTGAGTTTTCATAGCGTCACGTGTTGACTTTCTGTTCTGTAAGAGCCATCACCCACTGATCCGACAATCAGACGACAAGAGTGACGGTTAGAGCACTTCATTGTGTGAAGTCAAGCATGCAGCCACGGCTTCTAGGTGTCTCACTTGAGAAGTGTGATCCATGGCTTTAAGTCGATGTTCTTTCTTCCTCTAGTCTGAGATGTGATTTGACTGTTATGTGGTGCTGATGGCGTCAGTGGAGTAATTGTTGTTGTTGGAAATGTTTGCTCTCGTCATCACATGAAATACTTTGCAAAAGTCTGACAACCTTGGCCGCTTTTTGAAGTGTCCATTTTCCCAGCAAACAGACAGATTTCCAAAATCAGCATTATCAAGGAAATTTGTATATAGTGAAGCCACAGGAAAGAACAACATTGTAGCAAAGCGTTATGTTTTGTATTGCTTAGCTAGTGTGTTCTTAACAAGAATGACATATTTTACGGCTGTTTTTTCCTGTCAAAAATATATACATTACCACTCGACACCCCGGTGTTAAGGATCACCAAAAAGAAATTCACGTGCACGAATTATCACACACAGTTACACTGTCAAGTTTCAGATGCTACAACGACCAGTCCAAGATGAATGGCAACGTAAGATTTAGCTCCACTGTGTACCAATACATTCAGAAATGGTGAACATGTCCGATCATGGTATTGGTATTTGGGTGTCATTTCCAGTAAGGATTATGGTAAGACTTTATACCCCCAAAAAATTATATCCGGATGTCTGTCATTGGGCATAAGTCTCTCATCAGCTTCCGGTCAAAACAGTGATCACTTCTGCCATTGACATTCATGGGACTTCACATATGGTCAAAGTGTGCACTGAGTGACGGAGTGACTGTGTAGACACATTGAAAAGTATACTCACTACATTTGCATTATTGCATTAAATAGTTCTAATCTAAGGCAAGTCAAACACATTAGTATAGTCAAAATGAACTAACTTGGAAACATGCAGTTTGTACGCTGATGACGCCATCCAGGAACGACACGGGTAGTATAACTTTTGTCTGTCTCAAAACTATACTACCCTGTATTGAAATGGGCAGCCGGCCTTGTATAAAATAGTTCGTTTGTTCGTTCTGTCTCTCTCTCTCGCTTCACAAACACATTCACGTACACACACATACACACGCACTCACGCTCGGGGGCACGGACGTGCGCACAGAGAGAGAGAGAGAGAGAGAGAGAGAGAGAGAGAGAGAGAGAGAGAGAGGGAGAAAGCGTGAGAGAAAGGGAGAGAGATAAAGAAGAGAGAGAGGGGGGGAGAGAAAGAGGGAGAGTGAGAGAAAGTTAGAGAGAGAGAGGGGAGGGGGGGCAATTTATTCATTATTTCACTCACAGATCTTCTAAGTGGGAATTCTTTCTCCAATACTCACAAACACTTGCAAGTTTAACGCTGTCTTCTGGGTTATCTGCTCCTGTGCATAAGTCGTTGAAGGATAATGACATCAGTCATTCTTTGACTTTCAAGCAGAGCTGTGTCAAAAAAGTATTATCAGACATGCTTTGTCAACTGTGTTTTCAAGACAGCGTTCAAAAGACATCTTGCTGTACGTCCATGCCAACGCTTTTCTCGCAATTCTGTCGGTTGTTGCCAGCACCGTCTTTGTCTGCGTGGGACGTTAACGTCCGCATCGACTTCAGACAGATGATCACGCACTGTCGTAGAGTAGATCTAGTGACTCATCCATCGATGTGTATACCGTGCTGAGGCATCCATCATTGTCTCACATTGGAGCTGAAGGCGACGCCAGTACGGATTAAAATCAACACGTCGCAATATTGCCTATGCGATCAAAAGCACTGGAAAAGGGTCGAGAGAACACAAAAACCTCGACCATGAAATCGTTTGGACGTGCATCCCGTTGTCTCTCCATTTTGTTTCGTCCAACAAGCTCGCTGCAACTAATGAATCGCAAATATTTCTTGTCCGCGGCACGGTGTAAAAAGCGTGTGCGCAAAGCTAGCGACGTAAATAGTCAATGCATCAAGCATTTTTCCCTTTTCATGGCGCTTTACTTTCGAATGCTTGGCAAATACGCAGAGCAGTCCAGAGGCGGGTTTCCTAGAAGCTGTCCTAACGCATTGCACGCGATCCTCTCGCCGCACCAGAGGAGCGTTTCTTTTCGAAAGGTATTTTAAATGTTCAGAGATGAGCGCTCACGGCGAACGCCTGCGTGGACAGACTGAATGAGGAAAAGAACCTTCGGACTTCGCCAGTGCACGCTAAGAGCGCTCATCTCTGAAAATGGGTGTATGCGTTTTGATAGGAAACGCGCCTCTAGTCCCACGAGAGGATCGTATACGAGGCGCTAGTTTTGCCTCTGATAAACTTGCCTCAGTACACACGGGAATAGAAAACCACTCACGTCACAAAGACCTTCCTCCCTGACAGCGTCCCTGGACGTCAGCAGATCGCTGCTGCAGGAGGCCAGTCAGCAGACGTCCAAGATCGAACTGGACAGGACGCCATGCGCAGCCAGACCAGGGGAGCTGAAAGAAAGAAAAAACAGATTCTACCAGATGCTACGACAACTCGCTGTCATCGCCTGTTCGTACATTGTCCAGTGCCTGAACGGACGGTACTTCCAGGTGCGAATGCTTAGAATGCGCCCCGGACATCAGGTGTGACGCTAAGCCATCTTTGATGGAATAAACAAGGCATCGTATTCTGAGAGATGGAGCAACACCTTTCCTACCACAAGGATTCCTTTTGGTAGACTGATTCAGTTACAGCAGTTGCTGTCTCCAACCCGTTGCAAGACTGTTCAAAATCCGTTCTGCAGAAAGATGATATAGACTTCAATGGTTCGGGGCCTCGTGTAAGCCTTTCAAGGTAAACAGAAAAGAAGCGGAAAGGAAAAACCATTCACACGCGTCGTTAGACTTCTTCTGAGTGGTGAGGATTCCTGTGCCATGGCTCGGAGACCAGATCGCGAGGCAGGACTTCTTCTCCTGTTCCTGTGCTGGGCCTCGGTGTGGGCGTCCGCTGCTCAGGCCGGAGTCGTGCCACAACTGGACAGCGGTCAGGCGGAGGTCCTGCCAGAAGGGGACAATGGTCACGTGGAGGCTGAGGCCGCCCTGGTGGAGACTCTGCTCTCTCGTAGCTCCAGACTGCTCCAAGCCAGCGCTCGACCCCGGCAAGCTGTGGACGTCTGGCTGCAGTTGTCTCCGCTACTGCTGCTGGGCCTGGACGGGACCACACAGGCCATGCATGACATTCAACATCTGGATGGACGTGAGGTGGCGGGACGCCAGGCTGGCGTGGAATTCCTCTCAGTATGGCGGCATCTCCGTCCTGTACGTCTCCGCAGACAGCATCTGGAAGCCGGACTTGGCAGTGGAGAACACGGCATCTGACGTCCTCTACCTGGCTCAACCCAACGAAAATGTCCGCCTGACTTCAGATGGTGACGTAAACTGGAATCCACAAGCTCGCCTGACCACCTTTTGCTCAATGGATTTCACCTGGTTTCCCTTCGATTCACATGTCTGTGATAATGTGTTATAGCATGGATGTACGACATCAGAGCAGTTCGAATGAAGCTTCAGGACCCGCCTATATCGAATGTTAGCCATCTTCAAAGCAGTGAGTGGGATGTTTCTGCCGTCCAAGCTGAGACATACAATATGACGCCTGCTTTAGGCCCTCCCCACTCAGTAGTGAGATACCGATTCCCCTTGAAGCGGCGTTCGTTGTTCCACGTGGTCAAGCTGCTGCTGCCGGTGCTGCTGCTGTCGCTGCAGGGTACGGTGGTCTTCGCGTTGCCTCCCGTATCAGGCGAGCGCCTGGCCAAGTTGGTTGCCACCATGCTGACCTTGACTCTTTATCTGGGCTATGTGGGAGAGGCCAGTCCCGCCAGCTCTCAGCAGGTGCCCGTCATCGCTCTGTACATCCTGCTGAACCTGGCGCTGGGCTAGGTGTCCGTCCTGGGTAACGTGTTTGTCCTCAACCGTCACTTCTCACGCTTCTCGAGCGTCCAGGACCTCGTCTCCAACGGCAACCACACGGACGGCAGCCGTCCGGATCTGGTGGGAGGGACGGAGAGGGAGACCGGCCACCATCTCGACCCGACTGACGTCAGCACTGCGAAGGACGGAAGTGTCCAGGACGTGGATGACCGTGGTGACGCCCGTCCCCGCTGCGCGTCCATGCAGGTCTGCTACGTGCCTGTGGTGGACATGGCCTTTCTGGCGGGCCTGCTGGTCTGCACCGTCCTGCTGTTCGCGGCCTTCGTGACCGCAGCCAGGTCTCGAGGGTAGACGCTGTCAAAGCCCGCCACTCAATGTGTTTAGTGCCAATGAGGACCACTCAAAATATTCAGACATCATTTAAGTGAGACTAGCATGAGCGACGGACACTGTCTTAATGAGTGTTTTTCTGAAGTAATTACCCCCTTTTTCTGAGAAACTTTAGCCCTTTGGAGGCAGTAAAAATATGTCAATGCTTTTCTCGCTTAGTAATTGTAATGTTAACTTGTTTTGAGTGCAATATAGATTGAGCCATGTCAAGCGAGAAATTATTTTCCTTGTTTCCTATTGCAAACGCTTCTTTGTTTTCCTCGTTTCCTATTGCAAACGCTTCTTTGTTTTCCTCGTTTCCTATTGCAAACGCTTCTTTGTTTTCCTCGTTTCCTATTGCAAACGCTTCTTTGTTTTCCTCGTTTCCTATTGCAAACGCTTCTTTGTTTTCCTCGTTTCCTATTGCAAACGCTTCTTTGTTTTCCTCGTTTCCTATTGCAAACGCTTCTTTGTTTAGTGTGTTCATGCATGCCACAGTTTAACCAATATCAAATCAGCACGAATGTCAATTAAAGGAACTTTTCGTATTCGACTGGAAGCCCCGTTTATCGCGTACCTCTTTGTGAAAACCTGAGTCAAAAGTTAGGTTTTTTCCCTCAAGAAAACCGTTAGGTCTGCAAACTTAAAATTTTGCATGACGATGGTCGCGATGAATCCCTAACGATCTTGTTACATTTCGACTCTTGCTTTTTCCAGCGGACATTTACACATCTAGGGCCACAACCTCAAAGTTGCCATTCTCACCAAGACTGGTTGTCTTGGACTCTGCAACTTGACGTGCTTATTTTGCATTCTTTAAATACCTGCTGGTGAGTGATTTACCACTGGCATTTCGAAAACTGCGTTGATTTCGAGGAAGCGTAATTCAGAAAATGAACAGTTTGTTCCAATTTGATACTACTCCCTCAAAGCAAAAGCAAATCACCTCACCTTATCTCACCTCACCTCACCTCGCCTCACCTCACCTTATCTCACCTCACCTCACCTCACCTCACCTCACCTCGCCTCACCTCGCCTCACCTCGAATGCAAACCACGTCAAACAACAACTACCACGACTGTCACCATCTTCATTACCGCTTCCACTACCACCAACACTTCCACCACCACCACCACTACTACTACTACTGCTACTACTCTCACTGCTACAACAACAACAACTACTACTACTACTACTACTACTACTACTACTACTACTACTACTACTACTACTACTACTATTGCTACTGCGACTGCTACTGCTACTGCTACTACTACTACTACTACTACTACTACTACTAGTACTACTACTACTACTACTACTACTTCTGCTACTGCTGCTGCTGCTGCCGCTGCTGCCGCGGCTGCTGCTGTTGTTATCATTGTTATTGCTGCAGCTGCTACTGCAAATACCTTTGCTGTAGCTGGTTGCGTGAGAGCAAGTTTACGTCTGAAGACCAGCCTATCTCAATCTCTTCATCAACGCTTGCTTTTACGAATTACTTTCAGAGAGACAGTGAAATGCACAGCAGCAGCAACACAACGGGACATGGGTCCTATTTGTAATCGGCCAACACAAAACCATTCTCAACTCAACACTGCAGTATTTGGAGAAGCAAGTAATTGTTTTTATATCTCCTGTCTTTTCTAATTGAGTTAATATAAGTACAAACAATGTAGGGTCAAAACTGCAAAAGTTGTGCCCATATGAAGATTTGAGTTGCGCAAGCGGTAATTTTGAGAAAACTGCCTCTAAAGTTTCACAGCATAATAGCTACAGATTTGAAGTACAGCAATAACAAGTTCATTTTCAGGCATTTTGGCATGCATTTAAGGCATATCATTTGAGGACAGGAAGATGTTATTTCCCTGGTACGGGTTTCTGCAATAACAAAACTGACCCATATTTACCCCATAACGCGTTTCTGCGTGTAGCACCGATTCGCCTTGCGCGATTTAGGACTGGTGATGTGTGGGCTAGTCACCCTTGCTTACCCTCTACGTAAGGCTCTTGCCAGTGGCAAGTACGGTGCATTGTTTTTGATTCGCGTCTTCACGTGAGTCACACGTCTTAACCACAACGTAGCACAGATCAATTATCTCTGCCTTTGATCTTCAGAAAAAGCTCCTCTTACATTCACAGAAAAAGTGCATTCAGTTTGAAGCTGCTCATACTTTTCAGTGTTGTGCATGGAACACTAGTCAATGATAAGCCGAGAGAGAGAGAGAGAGAGAGAGAGAGAGAGAGAGAGAGAGAGAGAGAGAGAGAGAGAGTCGAGACATTAAAATGCTAGAGTTGTATTTTGTCTCTGGTTGTCCTCTCCTGTCCCTCATGAATTGTTCGTGTGTTTTGGGGGGAAAAACATTCTATATCGTCAACAATTCAGCAGACAAACGGGAAATATATATGCACGTTTGTTTCATAGATAAAAACTTGTCGCACATACAAGGATTCAGAATCCTCATACAAATGCACGATCATGCACGAAGCTGTGTCTTTTCATGCGCTGGTTCTTTCATGCTAGTGTAAACGCCAACTTTTACAGAAACACGAGAAACCCTGAAAACATACTATCCTTCCTTTTAGATTCATGACAATAATTATTTCAAGACAACATGCACATGAGAAGGCATCCATGGCGTTTTTTTTCCACATCTCCAGTAAAAGATGATTTCGCAGTTTGTGTATCAGCTCCCCACAAGTCGCGGTATAGCAATAGAAATTGAACAGAGCAACTGTCCGTACAGCTTTGTGAGGGAGGGGAAATGACTCTCAGTGGCATGTACATCGAAGTCACCCAGCAAACACTAGTGGCTGCGCTCGATTTGGCGAGACGGCGCACCGGCGCTCGATTTGGCGAGACGGCGCACCGGCGGATTTTTTGTTGCGCTCGATTGCTTCAGGTCACGTGACCGGCGGATCACCCGGCGAACCGCTGGGTCCGCCGCCAGGTTTTCTGCGGCGAACGAAGATCCAAGATGGCGACGACCAGACTCGGGTATATGTTTTGTGACGATAATTCGTTCTCCGCTGACTCATATGTGCCTTAATTTGTCACCTCGCGGCAATCTCCGCTGGACAATTGAAGTATATTACGATTTTTTTTCTTTATTGCGTGCACGATGTGTGGTTGACGGTGAGAAATCCTGCATCCTGCGGTGAGAATTTAGGAAATTCCGGACCACTGTCTGAGGAGAGAGTTCTCTTTGCTTCCATCTAGACGCCGATACTCCGTGCCTACCTTTAAAGGGAACCGAGGTTCTAAATCTTTTATTACACATGCCGTCAGACTTTTGAACAGTTAGTTGGATGTGTTGTTCTTGTTGTTTTGTTTTGTTGTTTTCGCTGTGGTCTTAGGTTTAGTTGGTGCTGTTGCTTTGGATTTTCTCCCACTTGTGTTGGGTGGATTGTTTCCCTTTGACTGCATTTTGCTGGTATGTGGTGCTTGTGGTGATGATTGTGATGTGAGATGTTTTTGCTTGTTCTTGTGCATATTTGCTTGTGTTGGTGTTGCCTGTGATGTGCTGTGGAGGTTGAGGTTTGCAGGGAGTGTGTGTGCGTGCGAGTGTGCTGTCTCTTTTCATATGTAATTATCCCATCACATTATTTTTATGTATTCTTCTAATATGATTATTATTGATGATTATTATTTGATTTTTTATTGCTGCCTCATTAAGTGTATTTCTTGAATTGCCTGTTGTGGGATAAATAAAGTTGTATTGTATTGTATTGTATTGTAAGTTCGAATTGACAATTCTCTCGCAAAGGGACGTAACTCCACATTCTGACCTCCCTTTGCGGAAAGGAAAATCGCTCGTGCGCGGTCTTAGTGTATATAGAGTCTTTGACTGCACTAGGCTCAGGAGTCACTTATCAGGGCATAGGTAGTGGTAATGAAAATGTTTAATTTACGCAATAACCTCAAACCTTACCATAAACCAAGAAGACAGCACATTTCCTCATCATCGCTACCGCTGTTTAGTAACTCTTGCAAACACCACAATTGTGCGGTCATGTTGATCAGCCGAAAGCGCTAGATTGGCACGAAAGCTGTCGATTCGCCGGTCACGTGGCGGCGGACCACCCCGCCGGCGGTTAAATCGAGCGCAGCCAGTGAGATTTCGATGCATGGCCACAACCACAGTGCTATGTATTTGTGTTGCAAACGTCATTACTGTAGCTTCACGCAGTCTATACACTCCCTGTCGATCCCTGCCTTTCGATGAAGGTATTTCCAGGAGTCTCTCAGTCAAGTCACGTTTTTCGAGCAGTGTATTTCAGCTGTTTAATACATCGAGACAAACGGCGAAGTCAAGTGCGAGAAAACGCAAGCGACAGGACTGACAGGTGAGGATCATTATAGACACAACACACGCAAGGTTGCGTCGCCCGTGGCCTCGTGACAGGAAGACAACCCGTTCAGTACGGACTGGGGATAAAAATATGCGATTTGAGCATCCATCAATGGAGGGGAAAGCCGCAATGTAAAAACTAAGACTTCTCTGTGGACAACTTTTGTAAACTCGAACACAGAGTGAGTTCGTAAGAGAACTAACACCTCTTGGAATCAACATCACATGGAACCTCCAGCTCGAAAGAATCGGGAATGTCTTTTCTTCATCACCATCATCATCATCAGCAGCAGCAGCAGCAGCAGCAGCAACAGCAGCAGCAGCAACAGCAGCAGCATTATCAAATGCATCGTTGTTGTCGTCGTCAATATCGCCACCGACGCCACCGCATTAATACCATGTCAAAATAGTTCACCTCACACGTGCTCAGCAACGCGACCTGCAGTCATAGGTGCATAAAGAATTGCTGGCGTCACCTTCGATCATTGTTATCTGCCACGTGGATAGGCGTGTGTGCTGTTCATTTTCTCTTTATCAGTTGTCCTCAGCCCAGCAGCGCAGTAAGTAGTGGCGCTTTTACTGAGCGATGCAACTGGCATGCACGTCGTAGATGTACGAAACGGCTTCATCGCATGGTGAGTATAACTGTTGAATACAATTATCTGTCATACATCTATCTTCCACGTGCGGTTCTGAGGTCATCAGTAAGAGATGTTGTCTTGACAACTGATATTTCAAAAAGTAACAAGGGACGCTGTCATACTACAAGGACAGAGACGGTAGCAAGTCACTGCTTTCTTACAGCGTACTGCTGTTTGCTATCGACCTCTCTCTCGCAGGAATACGTAGAAAAGACTAGCACACTTCAATTACTTTAATCCAACGAATTTTCAACCTTTTAGCTCAAGCTAGGAAATACTTCCTTGTGCACTACAGTCGTTAAGTTGTTGAATCTCGTTAAGTGCGATGACCTTGGTGTTTCTTCACGTTTTACAAGCATTGTTAATCTCAGCTTGCGCCTGGGTTGTACTAATTGTCGCATATGAATTCGCTTTGCACGCGTCATAGCGATATGGTCAGAGGGTGTCATTTGATGATGGCAACACCAAACAATTGTACGGTTTTGATCAACGAAAGTCCTCGGGAAAGATAAGGACAGCTAGATCTTTTACAACTGGCGTATGCCTCCGGAAGGATGACTTGCACTAAAACATAGATGTAAATCTGCATAGATCTGTACGCTTAGATCTCCTTGTATGTTGGGGGTAAGAATAGACCCTCTACGTCTCTTATCTCGATTCGTAAAAGGCAAATTCGCAGGGAATCGTGACTAACTTGCTCTTATTCTTACAATTTCCGATGATTTTTTGTGATTAATGACTTTCCATAACCTGCAAAGGCTGATTAGCCCTAAAACTCCTTTATCCATCCATCTGTTCTTCCGTCCGTCCATCCATCCATCTATACTTTTTTAGAAGTGATTGAAGAAATCTGGATGGGTCGTTTTATGGATCATGGACCGATTGATTGACTGTGTCATTGATTTATATGTTGATTTACTGACTATTGAGACTGGACGATGAAATGTTGATGTACAGCTACGTTTATAAGTTGGGGGGGGGAGGGGGGGAGGGAGGGGGAGGGGGGGGGGGGGGGGGGGGCTATCTGAAGATTTTATCACTCAGCAAACTTATTGATTGACTGACTGTTTGATTCGTCGGGGGAAAAAAAAACTATTTTCGGGTAATATTTCATGGATTGGTACACGAAACACCGACTTAGAGTAGAATCTTCTTAGTCGTTCAAGCTCTCGACATTTTTATTATCAGAAACAAAAAACTGATAGAGGCAATATGACTACAGCTGATCCAAAGAAGGAAAGAAAATAAAAAGAAAGAGAAAGAAAGAACGCAAGGGAAAAAACTGAACTGAAGTAAGCTCAAAAATCAATCACATATTTCATACGAGATGGTCCCTCTTCAGACATCATGTGTGTATTAGAAACACGACACAGTCGTGACTGTATTAAAATTACGAGACAATCGTGACTGTATTAGAAACACGAGACAATCATGACTGTGTTAGAAACAGTCATAATAGTATTAGAAATGACCAGACAACCATGATCGTATTAGAAACACGACACAGTCATGACTGTATTAGAAACACGACACAGTCGTGACTGTATGACAAACACGATATGACTATAGTACAAACATGAGACAGTCGTGACAGCATTAGAAACACGTGACCGTCAACGTCACCCAATAGTCGGGGCTGGACCTCAATGTAGGGAACTTCCCAGCTTCAAGGAAGGTCGACTTTGCAATCACTGCATCAGCTTTAGAGCAGTGTCATTCTATCTGTGTCTGCCTCTAATCATTTCTCTCATCACGGGTCAAGGCCATACTCGTCCACGGCTCGCCGTCGCGGCGTTTGAAACTGTGCGCATCCTAGAGTCGCATCCCTGGGCAAGGTGCTCTAATCGCATTATTTCTCCCAGCCCAGGAGTAAAACCGGGTACGTGTGAGGGCAGCAGTGAACCACTGTATGCGGCCGTGAGCCAGCATCGGTTTGGAATACTCCCCAGGGAGTGGATTTGATGCTGGTACCTGAGTGCGCATCTTGTGTGTTTGTTATCAGCTGCCAGTGAAGGACTGATCAAACGGCCCAGTGACCAGGATGTAAATTGTAAAGCCGCTTGAGACCCAGACATTGGTGATGAGTTGCCATATGAAACCACACCTTTCCCTTTACTTGCTTCACAGCGCAGAGCCATTCATTCCCTCATCCTCTCTGCCCCTGCCCACTTCTTTCTGCCGAACCGTTACAGGGAAGGCAAGGCCAGTTGTGGAATCCTGCTCAAGATCAGGGCCGGATCAAAGTTTTTTGAGGGGGGGTGCTTAAAATTGTTTTAGGGTCTTCTCATCGAAGTGGCGAAGGGGGGTCCGGGGGCATGCCCCCCCGGAAAATTTTGAGAAAAATGGTGCAAATCTGTGCAATCTGGCAGTGCGGTCATTTCCAAGAGTTTTTGTTTGGTCACAGATTCTTCCTGTCTCTGCCCGGGTTTGATTTGTCTGTGCGAGTAGCAAAAGGAAGGCATCTTAATTATAGCAGCACCCCCCCCCCCCCTCCCTCCCCAGCTACCTTGGCTGCCAAGTAGAGTGTGCTTATACCAAGTGGAGAGTAGTACAGCATCTGGGCCCAGCATCTTTTAGCCCCCCCCCCCTCCTTCCCAAGCTTTTTACTAACTATACTGTCTCTGCTACCAAGCAAAGTGTGCCGATATCCGATGAGGTGGGAAGTAGATCAACATATTTGAGCAACCACCCCCCCCCCCCCCCTCCCTCCTTCCCCCAACTCCCGGCTGCCACGGGGGTTTTTTTTTTTTTTTTTTTTTTGGGGGGGGGGGTGCTCGAGCACCCCCAGCACCCCCCCTAGATCCGGCCCTGAAGATGTTGACGTAGCTGCAGCTGCTCTTACTACATTAGGGTTGCAGCAGTTGGGAACCACAGAGCTTGTTTGTGGAGTTAACGAGCGTCCAGGGAGTCGAAATGACCAAAAGTCTGACTTAATGCAGTAACAATTCTTAAGAATATGGATTTCACCGTATCTCCTGATAGTTGGTGTTCTCGTTTTGACCGGATTTTGGTTTTGATAGGATTTCCTCTGCAACGGTCTTGAAAATAATTCGGCTTTTTGTGATGGAAGACTATGACATTCGGATACGCTTGTGCGTGTTGACCGAAATCAACAAGTTTTCGAATCCGTCTGTACATGTAGAATTCGATCAATAATTTTTGGGTGCTGTGAATTTTTATTTTAAAAAGCATTTAACTACTATCGGAATGAGAGAGAGAGAGAACTGAAATGAACTGAACTGAAAATTTTATTGTAGAGGCCATGCCGGCCCATTACAATATGACTGAGAACGCGTTTAAATGACTCGGAACGTATGTACACGACATCACTACTTGTCACCAGTAGTGGAATGAGGGCGCGCGCAGACACATGGAAAGAGTCTATCAGCGAATCATTTTCGCGAAGACCGTGCAGATTGCTTTCTCAAGGCGACACGCTCGCTCCTACTTGGTCTGCCGACGTCGTCATCAGCCCTGCCATGATGTCGGGATGGTGATCGTGGGCGAATGTGGAATGCTATCTCTGTTTGGGACTTGCTTCTGAGGGCTTCTTCAGTGGAGTCTGCAGCTAGTTGCGACACGGCAGAGGAAGATCTGGGTAATGCCTTAGGTTTTCCGAGTCTGTCAGCCTCATGACGTGGAGTACAAGCAGTAGCAACGTCACTTCTTATTTCCAGAACATCTTGCTTGCACTGTGACACACTTTCTTTGAACAGCTTTGCAAAGTTGTCAAGCGCTGCCATGATGTCTTCAGTTGTCGTTTCTCTGGGAGTCGAAGTTGGCGAGGAGAGCATATCATCGTTGTTGTCGCGATCGGGTCCTGGTAACTGGCTAGTACGTTCTCCTGCATTCTCCGTGGCCAAGCAAGTGTGTTCATCTGGGAGGTCAAAGGTCACATCTGATGGGGTAGTGTGCTCCATTGTAGCCCGTGCATTTCGTGCAGCAGGAGCAGTTTGCATGTTTGCGACATTACAGATTTGATCATTCTCGAAGAGAGCATCGCGTGAAGTATGGGGCTCACCAAAAGTTCCATGTTTCTCTGCCCGTCGCCGGTCTCGTCTCTGCTGAGAAGGTGGTTTTCTCTTCCACGTTCCTCTGTTGCTGCTGTGGCTGACGAGCAATGGCTGACCATCCCGTTGCCTGAACCTCAGGATAACCACAGTTCTGCCAGGTTCGCCGAAAATTTTCCAAGACGATATTTCCTCGCTGGCTAACAGGGACAACAACGACGCTTCAACAGCTGCTGGAAAACCGGCGACTGGCATGGCGTTGCTTTCTGGTCAAGAATGTATCAGAGCCGAAGTAAAGGCTGCTACTTGACGCACGCCGCTGAGCGGAGAGCCCGAGAGAGAGAGAGAGAGAGAGAGAGAGAGAGAGAGAGAGAGAGAGAGAAACATACACACGCACTCGCGCGCGCGCGCGCACGCACACACACACACACACACAGACAGACACACTCACACACACATTGGCAGTGAAAGTGCAAGTACCTACTTTGGGAAGGCATCTGTTTTCCTCTGCGTAAACAATTAGGCATCTCACGCTGATATATCAGTTACCAGTTTATCAGCAGTCGACGCACTGCTGTATTCACAACTGCTATACGAGTATCAGATAAGCGCTCATTATTCACAATGATACTCTAAAGCACGAGTAGATTTGTTTGTTTGTTTGTTTGTTTATGTGTTTCTTCTCCCTCCTCCTCCTCCCCCTCCCCCTCCTCCTTCTCATCTAACAACTTCAAGAGCCTTCCTTCCCCCATCCCAGCACTACTAACTGTCGCATCTCCCTTCCAAGTACTAGGTTCATCCAGAGGTCAACTGGGTCATCTCTACGAAACGAAAGTCGATATTTGCTCTCATCCGTAATACATTTTCGTCAGTTAGAGTTTGACCAATCCCCGAACTGGCTTAACTGCTTCCTAGCGCGTCCGCGTGTTTGGTCCAATCCCCTCTCGTGTGTAACGCAGTTTTATTATGGATTGTTCGAATATTTCACCATCTGTTCCTCGGGCAGACCGACTCCTTCTGTACCCATGGGACGAATAAAGTTCGGGAGAGTGGCCACGTTTGGTCTCATACCTGTGTCACTCCGCCATCGAGCTTCCAGCCCCACAGCTCGACCATTTCCTGCCTTACCACACAGGCCCATCACACCTTGATATTTGCAACATTCGTTTCCCCCTCGAATCGTTACTCCCCAGGAACTGCAGTGGGTGGCCAGGTGTTCCAGCCGACTGTCTCCATGCCGCATAACTGCAAGGATGTCTTAATGGGATCTTTGTTACGTCTTAGGTATTGCTTGGTCTTTATTTTTTGCATCAGAGTGGAAGACTTGCCAACCTATTGCCTTCTATTTTCACGACATGGCTGTTCCAGGGAAGCTGCCTGCTCATAGTCAGCCCTTCAGATCCTTCCAATTCCAATCATCTGATGATGTCAGCGTTTCACTCTCGGTCAGTCCAGGAGTTTCCTATAGTGTTGCAGAGACGTTTGAGGTGAAAGTGTTGAAGCCACCGATTTTGTGTTTTGAGCATATGGCCCAGGTATCTCGGTCATACTGCAAGATCGTGAACACGACGGCTTTGTTAGTTTGTATGTCTGTAAATACAGACCGCACCTTTTCAATACCTAGAAAGTGACATCCTCCCACCCCCACCCTCATACCCACCTCCTAACCCAACACCCATATCCCTACCCCTGAACCCCCACCCCAAGGCCACTCCTGATCGCGGAGATTCCAACGGGCGCATGCATGCACGAACGTTCAGAGGAAGACAAAGAAACACATTTACATATTATACATGGACTCAAGTACACGCGTAAGCGAACGTGCACGTGCGCATTTGCGTGCACACATGCATATGTTCGCATGCACAAACAAAGCTGATAAACTAGCAAATATATGAAATTCATGTGAAATTTTATCCAGCATAAGCCGCATCAATTCGGATTAGAAAATGTTCTGGATCTGGATCTCGATCATATAAGTTGCAGTAACCACTTCTGGTTGTCAACGCAATGTTGAGTTATTACTATCATAGACAAATAGGAAACTACAACTTTACGCTGGTGCAAGAATGATAGTGTTAAGCTCGTCTGTTCGCAACGTCCTTTTTTACTACAGGGTTCTCCTAGCTTGCGCTGGGAAGTCAAAGTTCACAAACTCCGGTGATTGTTTTCGATAAAACTTTATTCACGCACTGGTCGATACACAGCGGTGACAACAAGTACACAGTATTGCCGTAACAACTTCACTCTGGGGTACGAAAACCCGTAGAGGACTCGATCGCACTCGCTTATCTTCTTGTTCAGCTCTCACCTTATCTGTGTTGTGTGCGGTCTCCCCTGTCGTTTTGTCGCGCTTCTTTACCTGTATACAGATTCCAGAACCTTCAAGAACATAGTTGAACATACCCCCACGCTCCAGCGGCTACGCGACTGACGTCACGTGACACAGCCAAGACAAATTTAGCCCGACTCTGCCGCGTAACCACGAAACAGCATGAGCGGAGAGGCTGATGAAAACAGCCCGATGCGCTACGTTGTTCCCGTGCATTCTAGAGCCTTCACAACATAAGAAATCTGATAATTCAAAATGAAGATCGAGCAAATTGTAGTCGACTACACACAAAGTAGTCGTTTTGAGAAATTGACCATTGAAGCTGACAAAGGCAGTGAGTGTTAACAATCACAAGAAATAGAGGTCAAATGCGTTTTACTAAGTTATATTACAACCAAATTGAATTAAATGTGAATGGGCAGAGCGAGCCCAGAAAAGACGATCGATTTCAGTATTATGTAGGCCTACTGTGATTTCAGAATTATGTACTGTGATTTCAGTATTGTGTACTGTGATTTCAGTATTATCAAAGATTATAGGTTACTATAATCTTTGGTATTATGTAGGCCTACTGTGATTTCAGTAGTATGTAGGCCTACAGTAATTTCAGTATTATGCACAAATCTAGCAATTACGATGCCGTGGGAGATTCAAATCTTCGATTCAAACCACGCTGAATCAGCGTCTTTTAGACCTCACAGAAAGGTACGCACTTCTCTGACACTGTGATTTAAACCACTTTTTAGGCTGTAATCATCTTCAAAACTCTCGGTGATGCCAGAAAAATGGCCCAGAAGGAAGAAATAATTCAATCTCAATTTCAACAAAAATCAAATTAGAAACTTTGCACACTTTTTTAATGATTCGCTCCAGCGACTTTGCGTACATTTTGCTTATCAGATCACAATGTGAGCAGCTACTATAAAACCCAATCCTTACCTGTTGTGTGTGTGTGTGTGTGTGTGTGTGTGTGTGTGTGTGTGTGTGTGCGCATGTGTGTGTGTGTGTGTGCGTGTGCGTGTGTGTGTGTACCTGCAGTCTTTTCTGATTTATTTGGTATACATGTATGCATGAATATTTTTGAAGCAAAATTGTAGAAGTTATGCCCACTTGAAGACAAGTGCTGTGCTGGCAGCAATTTTGAGACAAATATGCTCTGAAGCTTTCTTTTACAAGTGTTACGTAGCGAGGAAAACAATACAATACAGATTCTCACGCATTTAAACATGTTTTCCAAGCAGTTCGTTCGAGGACATGAAAAAATGGTGTGCCTTGCGTGCATATTTACAAATAAGTAACCGACCTAGAGTGACACCCATCACTTATCTCGGCATGTAACGCCAAATCGACTTGCGCGACCTATGGCTGGTATCCTACCGTCGGTCACATTAATCATCACGACCGTCTGCATGCTAGGACAAACACTCATCGACCCACAGAAATCGTGAGATAAGTCACGTGGCGGAAGAGACAGCCCAGAATGCGGCACCTTGGGGAAGCCTCGATGACAAGTCGTAAGGCTATTGGTGTTCTGCACGTGCCCAAGTGTTATCACCATGACATGACACAAAGCAGTGCACGCCTTGCACAAGGCAGATCTGGATGTCACGGGAAGAGCCTTGTATCCCAGTTTGACAGGACAGGGGTTACTGACGTGGCCGTGGCGCTTGTAAACACGACAACAACGACTGCAAGAGCTCTGTGAAAAACACCAACTGAAGGTCGAAAAAGGACAAACAACAAACGCCGTGTAGGGCCTACACATGACAAAGTTTCCATTGGAATTAAACCGTGTGATTGGATAAGAACAAATTAAAAACCATACGTGCAGAAGGGTTCCCAGTTTTCGTTTCTCCGATTGTCTTATCACTTTGTTAAATGTTTGATTAAAACATTGTCAAACGTAATAGACGACTTGCATTTTGTCCTCTCAAATATTTAGTCTGTGCATGTTATCCACACGCAACACACGCCTAACATTAACACCTTCAACTTTGCACCTTGGAGTAATGAGAGAAAATTAATGCCCGTTTAACTGACAGTCTCCCTTGAAATATACTTTTTTCGTACATGATATTGTTGCACTCTTCTCTTGCAATATCCTCTTGCGCTGGAAAGTCGAAGCTTACAAACGCTGGTGGTCGTTTTCGATCACCTTTATTCCCGCACTCGTCGATACACAGCAGTGACAGTCAACAGTATCGTCGTAACAACTTCACTTTACGCGCAACGCTGCAGAGGACTCACTCCTTACAAAGGAGGACTCGTTTATCCTTTGTTCTTTGGTTAAGCTCTCACCTTATCTCTGTCGTATCTCGTCGTGTTCGTGTCTCTCCTGTCGCTTTGTCGCGCTCTTTATACCTCTCCACAAATACCATAAACGTCCAGAGCAGGGGTGCATACTCAACTCTCCGTCGGCTTTCGCGACTGACGTCACGTGACACAGCCAAAACAAATTTAGCCCGACTCAACCACGTGACGCGGCTACGGCTTTTAGCGGAGAGGCGGATATAAACAATCTGATTGCGCTACAATGTTCGGGTTCGTTCTGAAACCTTCACAACAATATTAAGTTTCGACGTCAAGTGTACACTCGCGCAAGCTTGAAAACGTAAAAAGAAGTCCACGTACCAACCTACAAACGGACAAGCAAACACATAGAGCACATCTACTTTGCCTTGCCTTCTTTCCACACTCAGTTAAGATGTCTACTCATCCCAAATGAAATAAACTGTAGTGTGAGGGAGGTTAAACTCTGTGTGTGTGTGTGTGTGTGCGCGCGCGCGGTCGCACGCGCGTGCGTGCGTGCGTATGTGTGTGTGTGCGCGCGCGCGCGCGTGTGTGTGTGAGTGTGTGAGTGTGTGAGTGTGTGTGTGTGTGTGTGTGTGTGTGTGTGTGTGTGTGTGTGTGTGTGTGTGTGTGTGTGTGTGTGTGAAAGGGAGAAGACGCGACCATTGACAGAACCATGGTGGTAGAGAACCTGATATTGTTCATGTGTTTGTCATTCAATTATCTTATTCCTCTTGACTGTACTTGCAGGTTCTACCGAGGTTGTGTGAGGACAAAGTGTACAGGCTGGAAGGGAAGCACATCTACTGAAGCACGGGCAAAAGCTGCACGCAGTTCTAGAGTGCATGACGTACAAGAATTATCGAGATCGTGTCTGCGTGGTTCCAAAAAGGTACGCAGAGAAGGCATAGCCAATCAGAAATCTTGGGACTCCTGAAAGTCAGACCTGACTCTCCTTGGGAGACAGTGCTGCAACATCACTGAAAAACCAGGACGTGGACAGAGATTTTCCAGCACTAACGGTAGCACACTGGACTTGAAGGAGCCATCCCAGTGGGGTAGCAGCCATGAGATCAAGGTAGCACCTGCGTTCTAGCTGCGAGGTCCCTTGCAGAGAGCGTGTGAAGGCTCCTGGCACTTGTACCTCCCAAGATGGCCACCATTCACGATGCAGCGTTCTTCTGCATCTACAAGGAGGAGCTCCCGGATGATGACCAGACCGTCTACATTGTCATCAGCCTGACATTTGGCTGCATAGGGTTGCTGGGCAGTCTCGCACAGATTCTCTGCCTTCGTGCCACCTACCGAGAGAGGCGTGCGAGTTTGACCACTTCCGGTTCACCATATGACGTCAGTCCGCGGGCGGACAAGATGGTTTTGCTGTGTCTGGCTGTGGCCAACATGCTGGCCTGCACGGGTAAGTTCCTGTCACATTATCGATGAGGATTAAAGCGACTGAAAGTGAATGACCAAAAGGAGTGAACCGTATATAACAAATGTAATGGTCTAATGAAGGGTGCATCGAATGGTGAGAATGATACCATAAAGTGCTGGAAGACTAGGAGAAATTAAACATAAAGAAACCGAAGCGTAAACGAGAATAGGAGCAAACTGTTTATTCAGTTAATAAAGCATGAATTAAAAATTTTCCCCCACTCGTTTTCATGCATAACACATGCGTTGCACATGCATAACCCTACTCCGAATCTAACAGACTTACACATACAGCATGTCTGGCATTGACTTTCATGTTTCCACTCTGTCTCCTGTCGGCAGTTGACAGTTTTGCGGAGCACAAAACTGGGCATTGCTACGTCGGGATTCCATTTGTTGAATGTTCTCTTTCCCAGGCGTCATCGCTCGGTCTGTGTTGCTGCACTATGTCACTCTGCCCAGCAGTCAAGGCCACGAACCTTGCACAAACCACAAACACAATGCATCATACGACATGGTCATTGCGGGGCTGGCCGTGGAGGTATGCTGTTTGACTGTGTCGTGTCTTTAAAAAAAAAGAGAAATCATACACATCTCTGTAATCTTGGAGCGCGTTTGTTTGGCCACAAATCTCGCGATTCTCCCTGATTGGCTAGTCGAGGGCGAGTGAGACGCTTCTACAGCTAGAAAAACGGTCAATCAACTCGCAAGGCGGAAGAACATGGTTGTGTCCTGGCGCCAGAGTCCGTGAAGAAGTTGCCGATAGACGAAATAACTGACAAATCAGATATCACATCAATTATTTACTTCATAGAACACACCAACTGAGAGAGCTCCGGACCTCCCTCGGCTTCCCACCTTCACGGCGAGTGCGTCCTTATGAGTGAGGAACGTAGGCAACGCCTAGCCCTCGCGATTCTCTCGAGGTTTTGGGCCAAACAAATACGCCCTTGGTCTTCATTTAACGGTTGCTTTACAGGAAAAGTGCTAGGTTAGAGGTGTTTTTTAAATACAGTATTCGAGGATATTTTAACAAATACAGCAGCATACTACAAAATACCGACTACTTCAAAATAAGTAGTATATGTACGCGTATATTAAATACTTTCTCGTCGATTGAAACCAGGACGCTTCCATCACACTAGTGACGTTCTACGACACAAAATGCAAGTCACGTGACCTGCTCCTCGCGTTCAATGTGGAAATCTAGCTCGCAAATCGGCTTCAAACGCAAAGTTTAACTTTCCTTCGCACATACAAAAAGGTATTTAAAGGTGTGCCGTCTGAACATATTTTTTTTTTGCTGTTTTGCGTCTGAAAAAACAGCAGTTTTCCTTTACGAATTACTTTGACGGGCTTTCGGAAAGGTCATTACGATGCATTAAGACGATATTATCTTGCTATACATCTATGACAGTTGGCTTTTCCAGTGCTATAATATTCGAATGCAACGTCCTCAAATGTTAATTACTACTTCCTTTTTTTCTTTGTCACTTTAGCTCTAACTTCTCGACTCGTTTCGTCCGCCCAAACTAACATTGCGGATACCAAGAACACGAATACGCGCATTATGTTTTATTACTCTCAGTTTCCATTTGCAACTGAACTTTATTTTTAATTGCTAGTTTTGAGTAAGCATTTGTATTGTCTCTTCGGCAAAACCCGGAGATATTTGAG
>JAWQFJ010006688.1:7500-32500 GCA_034096865.1 Theodoxus fluviatilis | reverse complement strand
AGGGAGGGAGGGACGGACGGACGGACGGACGGAAGGGAGGGACGGACGAACGGACGGACGGACGGGAGGGAGGGACGGACGAACGGACGGACGGACGGACGGAAGGGAGGGAGGGACGGACGAACGGACGGACGGACGGAAGGGAGGGACGGACGAACGGACGGACGGACGGGAGGGAGGGACGGACGGACGGACGGACGGACGGAGGAAGGGACGGACGGACGGACGGACGGATGGACGGACGGATGGATGGATGGAGAGAGGGACGGACGGAGAGAAGGACGGACGGAGAGATGGACGGAGGGAGGGAGGTGGATAAAGGAAGGAGAAAGTAGGAGGAGGAAGGAGAAAGTAGGAGGAGGGAGGAGGAGAAAGAGGAGGAGGGAGGAGGAAGAGGAGGAAGGAGGGGGAAGGAGGAGGAGGGAGGAGGAGGGGGGGGGGGGGGGGGGGAGAGGAGAAGGAGGAATACGGCGGCGGCGACGACGGTGGCGGCGGCAATAATGCAAGAGAAGGAACAGTAGGAGCAAAAGCGGGAGAAAGAGCTGGAGCAGGAGCAGGAAGAGGGAGAAGATTATCAAGATAGAAAGGAAAGGGTTAACATTTTTCCTGAAGCCCTGCTTTACTTTGCTTTCCAGGTAGAAGAGTGATGGACATGGGGGGGAGAAGGGCCTACAACGACCGTCAGGTCTTTCGGCTTCTCAAGGTCAAATTTGCTCTCATCGTCCTTTTCTTTACCATTTGGTGAGTTCCGGGGATACATTTGTAGTCATATGCAGAGTATGGAGTGAAATTCCAGCAAGTTGTTAAATGTCTCAACCAAAGAAAAAACCTACAGTACCAGAAGGAGACTGATCAAACATATCTATCTGACTGCGTTTCAATTAGGAAATAGTGGATTTGTTTTTCTTCTTTTGTTTGTTTTTATGTCTTTCTTACTGAAAAAATGATCTCTCTCTTTCTCTCTCTCTCTTTTCGGTTTCTCTCTTTTTTCCCTCTTTCTCCGTCTCTCTCTGTCTCTGTATTTTCCTCTCTGTCTTTGTCTTTCTTTCTCTCTTTGTCTGTCTGTCTCTTTTTCTCTCTGTCTCTCTGTCTATCTTTTTATTTCTCTCCCTTTCTCCCTCTCCCTTTCTCTCTCTCTCTCTCTCTCTCTCTCTCTCTCTCTCTCTCTCTCTCTCTCTCTCTCTCTCTCTCTCCTCTCTCTCTCTCTCTCCCACTCCCTCCCCCCCCCCCCTCTCTCTCTCTCTCTCTCTCTCTCTCTCTCTCTCTCTCTCTCTCCCTCCCCTCCAACCTCTTCCACAATATTCAACTGCATACAACTTCGCACCAAATCATCCGATTCAAACATGATTTTCATAATCTCAGAGAAGTTGAATGTTTCTTTTGGAAATGCTGCATAACTCACAATCGTCCTGGGTGCGGAGTGACAATGTCTCTGTTTGCTTGCAGCTGGCTTCCAAATCTGGTGGGTGCGGAGTGACAATGTCTCTGTTTGCTTGCAGCTGGCTTCCAAATCTGGTGGAGGTCATCCTTCCGTGGGCTTTGGACATGAAGTGTTCCTCGTCCTGGCTCTTCCCTCTGTGGATTGTGGAGGTCTGTGTCTTGCTTTTCTCACTGGCCATTTGTCTGGCTGGCGGGCTGGCTGGCTGGCGGGCTGGCTGGCTGGCTGGCGGGCTGGCTGGCTGGCTGGCGGGCTGGCTGGCTGGCGGGCTGGCTGGCGGGCAGGCTGGCGGGCGGACGGGCGGGCTGGCTGGCTGTCCATCCCTCTCTCTCTCTCTCTGTCTGTCTGTCTGTCTGTCTGTCTGTCTGTCTCTGTCTGTCTGTCTGTCTGTCTGACTGTCTGTCTGTCTGTCTGTATGTCTGTCTGTCTGTCTGTCCTGTCCTGTCCTGTCCTGTCCTGTCCTGTCCGTCTGTCTGTCTGTCTGTCTATCTTTTCCTCTCTCTCTCTCTCTCTCTCTCTCTCTCTCTCTCTCTCTCTCTCTCTCTCTCTCTCTCTCTCTCTCAATCTCGGCATTTGCATTGACCTTTCCCGTTTAAAACTGACTTGCGGGCTGAGCCTACTACACCCTCCAAACAGGAGTATAGCAAAAGACAACCACCGATCTGGGGGGTAAACTGACAGGAAAGAGAGGGAGAGAGGAGTAAGGGAGCAGTCGATAGAAACTCGCTATCCTATTCATCTCCCCCCCTCTTCCTCCTTTCTCCCTCTTCCTCCGTTTTCCCTTCTCCTATCTTCTTCCTGCTCCTCCTATCTTCTTCTTCTTCCTCCTCCTCCTCCTATCTTCTTCCTCCTCCTCCTATCTTCTTCTTCCTCCTCCTCCTCCTATCTTCCTCCTCCTCCTCCTCCTCCTATCTTCCTCCTCCTCCTCCTCCTCCTATCTTCTTCTTCCTCCTCCTTCTCCTCCTCCTCCTATCTTCTTCCTCCTCCTCCTTCTCCTCCTCCTATCTTCTTCTTCCTCCTCCTATCTTCTCCTTCCTCCTCCTCCTCCTCCTCCCTCTCCTCCTCCTCCTCCTCCTCCTCCTCCTCCTCCTCCTCCTCCTCCTCCTCCCCCCATCTCCTCCCCTCTCCTTCTTCCTCCTCCTTCCTCCTTGGTGTGTAGAGCTGGGAAGAATAATGGGGATAATGAGTGGACAGGGATTAAGAAAGGCGGTTCGGATCTCTTGTTAAACAGTCAGTTTTGTTCTGTACTTACACGATTTAATGAGCACTGTCATGTCAAATGCGTTCACACCTTTTTGTAAGCATTAACTTTCTTGCTATTGATTCTTGACATGACTTCTTGTTTGGTCCATCGCATGCATTTCATGATTCTCAATGACTTCATAACTGCTTCAGTGCCTTTGGAAACATAAACGCATTTACACAATGATTATGTCGAGGAAACATGTTACAAATAATGAACCTGACAATGGAAGTTGCATATTTGTGCAGACAACAAAAAAGGCAAATCCCTCAAACAGCTTATCCAGGAGGTCTCCATCTACCGGGTTTTGAATTAGATGTAGGACATAGATGTAGGACATAGTTGTAGGACATAGATGTAGGACATTGTTTCGTCCCTTTGTCTACCTGTTTGCCATGCGTCAGTGTGGTCGTGTGATCTCCGTGTCACTTGAAAAAGCGTACGTTTCGGAAACAGCGTTTGTCGAAATAAATAGAACTGGGGAAAACCCGTCTGTCATCTATCCATATCGACAAACGCATTTTCTGAGACAAGCGTTTTTTTCATGCAAGACACCACCTTGTGACTGTGTGTTTTCACAGGCGGTACTGAACCCCTTGATAGGCGCTATAACGCCCTTGCTGTACGGCCACAAGAGCCTGCTCTTCTGCCTCTACACACTGTGGATGGGGGGATTCTCACCTATGACCTGACCTGTGACCTCTATCTCCCCAGGCCGCACTGAATCCTACCCAGGCGGTCTTCACCCTGCTTGTCTACGGACGCGTCAACAACTTCTTCTTACGCTTCATCCAGCTTAGGGATCACCCAGACAACATTCCCGAAAGAGAACCCTTGATACGGAGCCAGTCGGTGAGCTTATGACACAAGATCAGTTCTACGACTCGCCTCTTGAGGAAGTAAAGCAGACTCGGTCATCAGTCATCCTCCTCTGTGGCGTTGTCATGGCCACCACACCTTTTCTGTCAATCATGAACTTGGGAGAATCGATCGCGCATGGACTGTCAAATGAAACAGTGTGTCTGTCATGAAAATACCTGGCCTCTCTTACTTGAGAGTAGCTGTGAAGGTCAACACGTGACTGCTTCATGTCTTGCGACGCGTCGGCGCGGAGGACATGCATGCGCATCCTCCAACGGTTTACCATCTGTCGCCAACGAGTTTTCGAAGACTTGAGTCTAACATTCTACTGCCACCACAGCTCTGTCCCTTTGGGGTGGGAACCACGGCTGTGACACCGACAGGTCTCCCCACTCCGTCAAGATTGCCAACTGTTCCTCTGGGAGTGCAGCTGGCTCTGAATGCACGCTTCATATCTCCGGTGCCCATGAAGACCATGGCAGCGTTTAGCAACCGATCCTTTGGTGGTGATGTGACCTAGATTTCCCTCAGCTCTTCGTGCACTGCTGTGTCTGTAGCGACCGTCTCCGTTTCTGATGCCACCGTCATAATTATGCAGGGCCGGATCAAAGTTTTTAGAGGGGGGGTGCTTAAAATTGTTTTAGGGTCTTCTCATCGAAGTGGCGAAGCCACGAGTGCGTGCCTGCGAAGCAGGCACGCCCCTCTAGGGGGGTCCGGGGGCATGCCCCCCCGGAAAATTTTGAGAAAAATGGTGCAAATCTGTGCAATCTGGCAGTGCGGTCATTTCCAAGAGTTTTTGTTTGGTCACAGATTCTTCCTGTCTCTGCCCGGGTTTGATTTGTCTGTGCGAGTAGCAAAAGGAAGGCGTCTTAATTATAGCAGCACCCCCCCCCCCCCTCCCTCCCCAGCTACCTTGGCTGCCAAGTAGAGTGTGCTTATACCAAGTGGAGAGTAGTACAGCATCTGGGCCCAGCATCTTTTAGCCCCCCCCCCCCCCTCCTTCCCAAGCTTTTTACTAACTATACTGTCTCTGCTACCAAGCAAAGTGTTCCGATATCCGATGAGGTGGGAAGTAGATCAACATATTTGAGCAACCACCCCCCCCCCCCCCCCTCCCTCCTTCCCCCAACTCCCGGCTGCCACGGTTGTTTTTTTTTTTTTTTTTTTTTTTGGGGGGGGGGGGGTGCTCGAGCACCCCCAGCACCCCCCCTAGATCCGGCCCTGTTATGATCATAGTTTTGACTGAGGATATAACTCCTTTCAGTTGTGATTTTGAAAAGCACCCACAGGATTCAGTGGGCTACATTATCTAAAAGTGCTTTGAACATTGGCTCTGTAGATTAGACAAGCACAGCTTACGACGCAGTGAAAGTGTGTGTGCTCATGGACTATTATTTATGTGATGATGATTCATTAATCTGGGGTAGGAGACCTGACGTTTTGACTCGTCTAGCGAACGAAATGTGTTTTCGTGAACGCCTTGCATGAAGTAGAATTAATGTTACCGTGCATGAGAAAAAAAGAGCTACATTTCGAAAAATAGATTTCGATAAAACGCATTATAAAGTTGTCAGTGTCCAGTCACACACATATATTCCTGCTCTACCACTGTAAGAAATTTAACATTTCCTCTTTGCACATGTATGCTTTGTTATTCTTGGAATATACATGAAAAAACTCATTATATTGTGGATGAAATAATATATTATTTTGATACTTTTCGTACTTTAATCTTGTTCTCTCGGGCATGATCACAAATTATTTTTCATGAAAAAAAGGGTAAAGAATAATGAACAAATTAATCAATTCCTGTTGAGTTGTTACTATGGGCGCGTTTGTTTGGCCCGAAATCTCGCGATTCTCCCTGAATGACTAGTCGAGGGCGAGTGAGACGCTCCTACTGCTAGAAAAACGGCCAATCAACTCGCAAGGCGGAAGAGCATGGCTGCGACCTGGCGCCATAGTCGGTGAAGAAGTTGCCGATAGACGAAATAACTGACGATGCAAATATCACATCAATTTTTCATTTCATAGAACACACCAATTGAGGGAGCTCCGGACCTCCCTCGGCTTCCTACCTTCAAGGCGAGTGCGTCCTTATGAGCGAGGACCGTAGGCAACGCCTAGCCCTCGCGATTCTCTCGAGAGTTTGGGCCAAACAAACGCGCCCTATAACTGACACGCACTGCAGTGATTTTATTTTCCTATCATAACAATAAACAAAATTATGTTATTGAAAACTCTGTCGATTGTGAACAATGACTATTGAATAATATGAAAGTATTTGAAGGTGTAAGAGCGAAGTATGCTTGCCCATATACATTTATAATGAAGAACAATAAATCGTCATTCTTGTTTTTCTCGCTAAATTGCGAAGGAAAGAGAAAAACCGATATGTGGGTCCGTGTGTGTGTGTGTGTGTGTGTGTGTGTGTGTGATTAAGTGTGATTATGTGTGTGTATGTGTGTGTGTGTGTGTGCGTGTGTGTGTGCATATGTGTATGTGTGTGTGTATTTGTGCGAGTGTATGTGTGTGTATTTGTGTGTGTGTGTGTGTTCGAGTGTACACTTCCTTTAGCAATGCAATTATATCACTGTTGTAATTAAGGCAAGCTAAAGCAATGCATAAACATTTCTTTCCTGTCAGATTCTTAATTGGAATCTGATACCTGGTCCACAAGCGCCAGAACTTGTCACTCACTCATTGATAATAAACAAAGACTGCAGCGAATGCACACAAAGACTGCAGCGAATGCACACAAAGACTGCAGCGAATGCACACAAAGACTGCAGCGAATGCACACAAAGACTGCAGCGAATGCACACAAAGACTGCAGCAAATGCACACAAAGACTGCAACGAATGCACACAAAGACTGCAGTGAATGCACACAAAGACTGCAGCGAATGCACACAAAGACTGCAGCGAATGCACACAAAGACTGCAGTGAATACACACAAAGACTGCAACGAATGCACACAAAGACTGCAGTGAATGCACACAAAGACTGCAGCGAATGCACACAAAGACTGCAGTGAATACACACAAAGACTGCAGCGAATGCACACAAAGACTGCAGCGAATGCACACAAAGACTGCAGCGAATGCACACAAAGACTGCAGCGAATGCACACAAAGACTGCAGTGAATACACACAAAGACTGCAGCGAATGCACACAAAGACTGCAGCGAATGCACACAAAGACTGCAGCGAATGCACACAAAGACTGCAGCGAATGCACAAAAAGACTGCAGTGAATACACACAAAGACTGCAGCGAATGCACACAAAGACTGCAGCGAATGCACACTTTGAGGAAATTGTTCACCTGCAAGGCGGAAGATGAGTCAGCCCGCACACAACTGCTGTGCATGTTGTGACCCCGCACGCACCACGCAGTGAGTCGCAATCTGTCTCAAGCGAAATCGCGCTACATGTAGCTCAGTCCATTTTTAAGGGGTAGGGGGGTCTGGCTGTTGGTTTTGATATATATCTTATTTCATTGAAGAGTGGTCTTTGGCCCGTCCTGTATTTGATAATATATGTCGTATGCAGCTTCTAAAACAGTTTTTTTTAATGCATTTTAATGAGAGAGAGAGATGTTGATATACATGAAGGCCTAATTGTTTGGGGGAAAATATCACTGTTATTTGACTGAGCTCTCACAGCTGTCGCTAAATATTAATTTTGTTCTCAAGGATGCATGATTCAATTGTGTGAAGCTTTGCACCAAATTAACCAATTCAAAAACGGTTTTCACAGTCTTAAAGAGCAGGAAATTTTTTTATTTAGAAATGCTTCATTACACTATCGACCGAGGGCACTACGCAACCTATTTTTTCCTATTTGGTAGTGCTTCCTTTAGCGGGCCACACTAGTGGACTTGTTCAAGGAAAGGGGTGCTTGAAGTTGACGTGCTTCACCGCCAGACATCACCCCATTGACTGAGATTTGCTGTGTATTTACATCGGCGTTTATGCCCGATGTAAATACACAGCAAATTTCAGCCAATGGGATGATGTGGCCTGTCAGGTGGTGTAGCACGCCAACTTCAAGCGCCCCTCTCCGTAGACTAGTCCACCAGTGTGACTCGCTAAAGGAAAGCATTCCTTCAAAGATTCTCTTCGTGTTTGAAGGCAGATGCTAAGCGTATGTTTGTGAGTCCACACTTTTAAGGGCGCGTGTGGACGTGTGCGTGCACATGTGTGCACAGATATACGTGTTTTAGTGAGTGAGTACGTGGTGTATGTGCGCGCGTGTGCGTGCATGCTTATGTGTGTGCGCGCCTGCGTTCGCGTGTGCATGCGTGCGTGCGTGAGTGTGACTATTTCTTGCGCGCATCACTGAGCTTACGCAGTTGCTTAGCCTACCTAGTTGGCAAATAATAGGCCGGTGTCAAATGATGAGAGCAGATGTAAAGACAGTCAAGAATTGACACATGCTGACACTGGCCTATTCTTCGCAAGATCTTGCAAGGATCCTAGCGTAAGCAACGCACATCATAGACAAGGGATACAATTCTAGACAACCTTTGGACCAGTGCAACTCGCTCGTCTGTCTGAATTCAACTGCATAAAGATGGACACTGTCTGGCGGACTGACGACCGTGTCACAAGAACAGAGTCCAAGCACAAGAGACAGAGACAAGACTTGGTCATATCCCAGTAAATTAGAAGCCAAAGCAGATACCATGTCTTCCTACGGTGACAAACAGTTGAGCCTCCCAGGCACTCCACCTCTCCACTGCACCAACACCTTGCTAGGGCATGATGACGAATGAAGTTTTACGCCCTGTCAGTCTTTGTAGGCTATGCAAAGCCACTGACCGCCAAAATCACTCCAGCTGGTTAGACTAAAAGCAAGTCAAGTCTCAATTTTCCAAGTTATTCGCCTTTGACCAATCACGTAGGGAGGCACGGTGGGTCTATTCTTACCCTCAGCCCACAGGGGTTTTGCACGGGCAGTTGAAAAATCGAGCCCCAAGTGGGTTTGCCAGTCTGTGCAGGCAGGAAGCACAGAACGCCGTGGACATTGTCTGTTAGGGGTCTGGCCCATCTTCTGAAGCCGATTTCTGACTGAATCGTCGACACAGGTCACCAAAGGAGATTCCAAGCACGACACAAGGCCCAGTCACTGTCCACAGTTCCAATATTTCCTCCTTTCATTTCTCTCCAGTACCTCAGTGCTTCTTCCATTTATGTGCCCGTTTGTCGTCCTGTGGGTTGGGAGTAAGAACAGATCTACTTCTTCTCCATATGTGATTCCTAAAAGGTGAATGACCTGGGAGATATAGACTTGATTCGCACTTACTATAACAGACTGTAGTTATTGTCATGGTCACTGGCCTTACATAGAGCCTGTAAAGGCTGATAGGCTATACAACTTCATTCACTCACTCATTCACTGTCAACATCCGAGTAAAGCTTAGAAGGATCTCTGACTGGAAAACATCGGAGCAACAAAACATTTATTTTAAAATTGGTATCTGGTGCAAGCGAATCTTTCACAGTATCACAAAATAACTAACAAAGTGAACATGTTTACTGCATGTTTATTTTCATTAATATACAGGTAGATAGGTACATTTGAGCATCTTTACAAGGGGGAAACAATCACCATATAACACTATTCAGATCAGACAGCACCATCTGGCAAGCTGCAAGTTATGGGGAAACATGTGAAACAGTGCACGAGTCAGTGTTGTGGAATCAGTGTACACTATTTTCACTGTACAAACACAAGTGCTATTAAGAAAATAATGCTCCAAGCGATAAAATCGGCAAAGTACTTCTAGATAATTATCATACCTAATGTACCACAAAGAACAGTATCAATAAGAAGTCAAAGCAGCCTCAATTACGTGTAGCAATTAATTGCAAATGAAAGGTCTTTTCTATGTGTGCCAATAAAAGCTTGTATACAAAAAAGCAAGGAAAACTTAGAGCTGCCAAAAAAGTAAAATTATGAAAAAGCATAAGATTTCATCAACTATGTCTACATTTGCTAACCATTTACTATACTACTACTACTACTACTACTACTACTACTAATTTTAATTTTTTAAAACAACGGTCATTTTGGTCCCAAATTTCACAACAATAAAAATAACAATAATACCTCATTAAAATATGACTCTTTGTAAAATTATACAAAAAGACAATCAACACTTTCTTTTTTTCTGCTGAAATTTTACACCATCAGTGCATAACTGTATCCCTTCCCTATATAAATGTTTCAGTGACAGAAAAATGCATGCCCACCCACAAGACACCGCGTAGGAGAAAATGACTCGAAAGGTGCTCAGATGAACAACAGTTTCATGCAGAGCAAGTGTTTGCCATCATGATTGAAATGGTATGGAGTAGCGTAAAATGGACGTGTCTGCTCGTTTGCTTCAGCAGGACAGAGCTGGAGAAAAAGCTCGCCCGACAGTACATGTTGATGCAACTCAAACGTCAAAGCAAATGTGTAGAAAATGTGCATCATCATCACACTCCACTCACAAATCAGACGGACGCTGTGGAAAACCCCACAGCACAAGATGAATCCTGTTTCATCAAAGGTCCAACTATCACAACTAGGTCCGATCCAGGCCTTCTACAGTCAAATTGGCTTGTTTGGCAAAAACTGTATCATGATTGGAGGCCAACTGTCATTTGTTTCCATGAGACTCAATTTTGATTTCATGAGAAACAGGCATTTTTAAATTCTAAAAAAGGAATTGCAACACACCCCAGAATAAATGGAAGTCCTTGAGCACAGCAATTTGCCACTTGTTGCTGTTCAAGATAATGATGTTTTATGGAAGAGCTTTGCTTTTCACAAAACCATGAGGTAAAGTTCTGGATTCAGTGAAAGTGGTGCCTTTAAACAACTGTGCCAAAGATTGTGCTCTGAAAATGTTTGTACACTGACTGTGTGCTTGTATACATTCAAACAGTGAACAGGATTGCCTATCATCCAAGTAATGAAGTTACTACATTGAAACTCAAGCTAAGCTATGTTTCATGCAAACTTTAAACTACAAATGAAGAAGCACACCACTCATTCACATCAGTATGTACATTGCCAAAATCCACAACATGTCACAACAACCTGTACATACACACAAACACGCATGGACAGTGATGACGGTAATACTTACAACATTTGAGGTATACATTGCAATATTGCAGATAGGAAATGTCTGACAAAGGCTGACCAGGAAATACACATTTGTGACTCCAATCCACGCTGAGTTGCATCATGCCCTCAGTCAATTTGGTGTTAATAGATTTCTTAGTGAAAATGTCATGCTCTTTAAGATGAAGAAAACCATTTCTGAATCATATGATTTCGCACAAAGTTATACGAAATCGATTCACTCATCCTTGGTAAATATATTTGAACAAATTGTGGGAGCTCCATCAAATTAAGACACTTTTCAGTCTTTTTTTTCAAAAGTATCCATGAATCATTCCCAATTAAAATGCTTTTTTGAAACCAACTTATAAGTTGCCGAATGATTTAAACCTTCAAATACCGTTTTTAAAAATGGCCAAGGATAAATTTTCTCTTATTAAAGATCTCAAAATCAGGCCCCCTATCTACTACATTAGGTGGCAGCTTGATCTTGCTAGAGACACAATGCAACACAGTCTGTGGAGTAGTGTCACATCTGTGATGTGACTGAGGGATGTGAAATGCGGTATTGCCTCTGCCTTACTGGATCTACTTCCACGCAGTCGTCTCACCAGGAATTATGTATGAATCATATGCCATTTGGTGAAAATAATGTCAACTGACTGATGAAGGAACATGCCATAAGGCAAGTCACTCCTAATTAGATGAAGAGCATGTCACAGGAGACATGTTTATGAAGGGGTTGTATCGGGAACCATAACATAGGACCCTTGCAACAGTCCCGTGGGTGAGTTGTGTGTTCTTTGGCACAAGATGTGCTACAGCAAAAACTTGCGACTTCGAAGGTAGCAGAACATTATGATGGCAGCAATGATTCCAAGAATCTGAAGGGAAAAAAAGCATATTTATCTTCTAAGAGCAATGGTAATTCAATTGAAAAACAAAAGTTGTAAAAAAAACAACTATTAATGTCTGTTGCCAAACATGATACAAAAACACAGAGCTTCTCCATCAAAATGGCAAAATGACTGTCTCTCAGTCTCATAACAAAAATTACGATATGATACACTTCAATGCATTGCAATCCCTAGTTTAATTGAGGATAAAATGTTTTGGAAGAGCCCTTCCTTTATTAAACAAGGGATTCCGTTTCTTATTAAACCAGGGATTCTTACAACCCCAATTGATCATTGTGGTAATTTTAGAGTTGTCTTCCAGAATCCAGTGGTCTTTTACTTACCTCACTCTTTCTCATTTCAGCCAAGTTTTTCCTTGCGTTTGTCCCAGTGACCACCTTTTTCTCTTCCCTAAATGTCTCCTGTATGGCATCATCATGCATGCCTTCAAATTTGCCTGCCTGTCCCCCTGTCCTCTTTACCTGTCCATCCACCAGTTTCTAGCAGTAGCAGATAAATTCAGGAAAAACTTCCTAGATACATGTATGTGTGTCTCAGTAAAATTAATGTTATAAAACACCCAAAATGAGGTACTGCTGTCCTATCCAAACTGTCTAACAGCATGCGCAGAACTTTGCTGTGTGCTTTGTCCATACATTTTTTCAGCTTCTAATGGTAAAAAACACAAAAACATTCCTTAGACAGGACAAGGTCTCTCAGGAAATGCATCACAGATCAGCCTCCACAACAGTAAAGAAACATAACACACACACATCATAAAAATATAAAGTGTCATGTTCAAAAACAATGCAAGCAAAAATGTGTATGTTACAAACAGAGAGAGAGAGAGAGAGAGAGAGAGAGAGAGAGAGAGGGGGGGGGAGGGGGGAGAGGGGGGGGGAGAGAGAGAGAGAGAGAGAGAGAGAGAGAGAGAGGGGGGGGAGGGGAGAGGGGAGAGAGAGAGAGGAGGGAGAGAGAGAGAGAGAGAGAGAGAGTGTGAGAGAGAGGGATTGAGTGTGTGTGTGTGTGTGTGTGTGTGTGTGTGTGTGTGTGTGTGTGTGTGTGTGTGAGAGAGAGAGAGAGAGAGAGAGAGAGAGAGAGAGAGAGAGAGAGAGAGAGAGTGAGAGTGACAGAGAGAGAGTGAGAGTGACATAGAGTGACACAGAGAGAGGGTAACAGAGAGAGTGAGAGAGAGGGCATTATACTGATTTTCTTGTCTGCTCTACAAAGGCATCTGCCTTACCTGAATGACCCCCACGGTGATGCCGACAACTCCCAGAACATACATATTGCGGATAAACCAGTATTCCACCTCCCCCAGACAGCCCTGTAACAGCCAAAGTGGCATTCATGACTGAGACGACAACACTCCAATGCATGGTATGTGTTAGTCAACTTTTGCTGTAATTTACTTCAAAACCTGCTTGATGAAACCTGGCAACCAAGCTACAACTCCAGTAAGTATCATTCCAAAAACCAAAGGACAACTGCCACACGTGCTCAGACTCTTGGAACCTTAAGTCCAAGGGGCAATAGGTGTCCTGCCAGTGTCAATCTTGAGGAATTGACCTCAGAATTTTTATATACAGGTGTTACATAGCCTAGATAAGGCAATGCAAATTTTATTTTCATGCATTTAAATGTCTTTTTCTGGCAAATTGTTCGCTGGTGTCTGGCGTCCATGTACACCAAAACATGGACCTGAAGACGATTCACGGCATCAAATGAGCTTGTTTGAGTGGCACCCAATCATCGTGCACAAGCCAGGACTGGCTTCGCCCACCCTGAATCACGAGCGGACACGAGCAGACACGAGCCGACAGCTTAAAATTAACTTTTATCATAGCTTTTGGGGGGTTTTCCATTCTGATTATACTATAATTATATTTACTTACTTATTAACGATTTTATGCAATTTATCCATGCGGCTAAACACATCGTCTGCAACTCGCACCCGCCACTCCGCCTGACTGACTTATCACGCCCGGGGAGTTATGCTAAGATCCGACCGCGTTAATGTATCTGCGTTTTGTGACAAATGTCTTGCTCGGCGGTACTGTACTCCATGCACCTTAACGGTCCGCGTGATTCGGGTGTAATCTTAAGCTAAACAACGTTCCGAATGTTTCTGACTTCGACCATTTCAGCAGCGCCAATAAACGTCACGTGACACGAACCGGCCAATCAGAAGCGGTGACGCCGGGAGTGGTTAGCTGTGTTTAGCCACATGGATAAATTGCATAAAATCGTAAATAAGTAAGTAATTATAATTAGAGTATAATCAGAATGGAAAACCCCCCAAAAGATATGATAAAAGTTGATTTTAAGCTGTCGGCTCGTGTCCGGTCGTGGCGGCTCGTGTCTGCTCGTGGCGGCTCGTGTCCGCTCGTGTCGGCTCGTGTCCGCTCGTTATTCAGGGTGGTCCGACTGGCTTCATGCTGACAGGTCATGTGTTTGGTAGAGAGTGGGGAAAGAAAAGGAAGGCGGAAGGAAGACAGAGGGAATGGGGTGCTCACCCGTCCATGCCAGGGGCCCTTCGTTTCACAGTCCACCACTTCCTCCTCACAGCAGGAGACAGGCACTCTGCTTTCATTGGGCCAGGCATTGGCCCCAAACCAGTCGGTGAAGTTGTTGACGCCACAGCACTGAAGCTGCAAGCAAGAAGGTCACACTTCTTCATGATGGCTGCAGAACACCCTCTCCTTACAGAACTCAACTCAAGGCAAATGTGACTGTGCATGACGAAACAAGGCTTAACCCGTTCCGTGCCCTTATGACCAAATATTCGGTCACCGAGATTCCGATATTTGTAGATACCCCTGTGCTCAGCTTTTGATGACGAAACGAACAGGAACCCTTACCCTAGGCAAACACTAGGATATGCTACAGTCTGATCATAGCAGCAGAGTGTGTTTCGGCTGAGGGGAGCGTCAAACTGAGGTCACCCTACTTCAAGCAAGTGCAGGACATGCCAGGATCAAAGTCAGCACCGCAAACTTTCAGCATGTTGACTTCTATCAGCTGTTCTTCACGGACAGTCTCATTCACCATCTCGTTTCTGAAACCAATCGGTATGGAGACCAAACCTTAGCTGCAGCAGAGCAGCGTGGGTTTTGAAGGCATTCCAGGCTTCTTGCCTGGAGAAATGAGAAATTCACAACAGACAAACAGGGTACCAGGCCCTGACTGTCCTGATCAGCCTGGCCTCTGTGCTGTTCCATGCTTCCGAATTTACCACACAGTAAAGAAATTCTGAACTGTCTAGTGGTGGATATTCACTTGGCATGCAAAAGGACCTTATTGTACCAGGCTAGGTTGTGCCATGTCTGCCACTAGAAGGGAATTTCCTGGGTCTCCAAAAGGTTGTGGCCAGACTGTCCTGATTACCTTGGATTCTACCCTGCTCCATGCTTCAAGCTGAAATACTGGACTGCTCACTTGAACAGACTTTTCATTGAGATGCATGCATGACAAAATATTACAATTCTTTCCTTCACAGATCATAGTAATTACTGCAGTTGTTTCTTTTTTAATTTGCCTGGCATGATAATGATCATAGCAATCATGCAATGATGCATGACTTTGAAAATTGTGTACATGTGAATTCCTCATTTTCATCATTATGTAGATAGAATTGTTACAACCTGAAGGCTGAAGAGTAAATATCCTACAAGCTTTTTTATACTTGTCTAAATACAGTAGTCTCTTCTTGAATTTTCCTGGCATGATAGTGATCATAGCAATCATGCATGACTTTGAAAAGTGTGTACATGTGAATTCCTCATTTTCATCATTATGTAGATAGCATTGTTACTACCTGAAGGCTGAAGAGAAAGTATCCTACAAGCCTTTTTATTCTATTGTGAATACAGTAGTTCCTTCTTGCATTTTGCTGGCGGGTCTTCCAGCAGAACAATTGAACCGTCTGCAGCGTGTTCAAAACAGCACAGCACGTCTCGTGCTGAGGAAGGGAAAACGCGATCATGTGACACCCATGCTTAGGCATCTACACTGGCTTCCAGTGAAATTCCGCTGCCAGTACAAAATTGCTGTTTTGGCCTACCGTCATTTTGATGGTACTCTTCCTGTGTATCTTTCGGCATCCCTTCGCACATATCAACCATCCTGTTCTCTCCGTTCAGCAAATGAAAAGCTTCTCAAAATTCCTAAACGTAGTACAAAATCTTTTGGTGAGCGTAGTTTTAGTTTCAATGCCCCCTCTGTCTGGAACTCGCTGCCGGCTGGCCTGCGTGACGCACACCTATTTTTAAGTCGCAACTGAAGACTGGCTTTTGTTTGATTGTAGGTTTTTCTTCTCATGATCATGTATGTTGCTGTATCCATTCTCAGGTCTGTAAGTTGTATTATGTTTTGTATTATGTTGGTAAGCTTGTTGATGAATGTCTGCGTGTGAATGTGGTTATGTCAGTGCATTGAGTTGTACAGAAGTGCACTATACAAATGCTATTCATTATTATTATTATTATGATAGTAGCAATTGTGCATGACTTTATCTACAGTAATTGCTGTAGGTGTTACAGTTTGTGTCTTTCTTCGTACTATTGATATAGTATGTTCAAATAATTTTCAGTATTTAGTTTGATAAATATTTTGTAAGAAAAAAGATTCTGAGACATATGAGACATAGTTTTACAATCTGAAAAACAAATCAGAATTTTTTTGTTGTTGAGTATACCATGAAGATGTACAAGAAATCATAAAAAAAAAAATAAAGGCATTGGTAAATTTTGTTTTATTCAAGCTTGATTTTTATGAAATAAAGTCTCTAAAAATCATGTCATTGTGTTTGTTGTGTTCCTGATTGTCTGTGCTTTCAAAGAAATATGGGTTTTATGGGGTTGTTATGCACTGAAATTGAGATATGAATTTTCTCCTGATTTCAGTGTTGTTTTACATAATTTTTACTGAAATTCCCTGGCACTGGCAGTTGCATGATATAATGACGAAGCTGGCATGGGAAGGGTTAAGTTGGGGGAAAAAAGACAAAATGAAATATTTCAACCACAATGTCATTCACTAATTCATGAACATTCCAAAAAAAAGGGCACATTCATTGAGGAAATGTTTAATTCTTTAAAAGTAATAGTGCACTGAAGACTATTCTCTGTGTTTGCTCAGTAACTGTTTCACCAACTTTAGCCTTGTATCTAATGCACGGTCTCTAATACCCTGCAGCCACAGATTATGTCTTCCCAAAGCATGCACATGTTCTTTTATACCAACTGCCATATATATGTATTCTTAACACAGAATATTCTAGAGGGGCATTTTGATCTTGACTTTTGCCAATATTTTAACCCTGATTCATCTTCCTCCATGCTGAGTTTGTAACTTTTTGCCCTTGAAATAAGCAAGAAAAAGTCGAAGGGGACAGGGAATCCAACTGGACATATGAAGTCTCACACACTTTCAGAGAACACACTCCTTTATCACGTGAGAGGAGGAGACAGGGGTCAGTCTGTTTATAACACTGCTGCTGAAGCAAGTGCACCCCTGGGGGTGAGTATCTCACAGCAGGGCGTTGAGCTAAGAAGTTATGCTTTTCTTTATCATCTGTTTGATCATTGTGATATCTGGGATGCGTTGCTTAGCATACACAGTTAGCAAATGATAGGCCGGTGTCAACATCTGTCAAACATTTGAGTGCCTTTTCATCTGACTTTCATCATGTTGACACATTGACATCAGCTTATTCCTCGCAAGATCTTGCAAGGTTCCTAGCCACCTGATTCCCTTCCTAACATTTTTTTAAATACTCTTCTTTTATATAGAGCATTAACACAACTCTCTTGTTTCTTTTCAAAGTTATATATCTTTGCACTCCTTCAGTGCAGTTATATTTTCTCCCTGGCCAGAGTACATTGACCACAGAAGGATGACTAACTACACTGATATAGTAATATTAATCAAGCTCTGGATTTGGCATGGTAACTCAACCTGTTAGAAACTGTGTGAGGCATTTAGGTGCCGTGGGTAACCCTCGAAGTGCTGTGATAACAACAACAACAAAACACACTTCCAGTGCACTGGTACTGATGGCAGACCGGTTTTGATGTGTGCTGTGCTCTCATTGGTTAATAGAAATAGGCTCTAACCAATAGGTAGTGAGCTTAGTGAAAGTTTAACACACAGAGCCGAAGCCCAGTGGCAAAAAATTCAGACTGTGATACTCCGCCATCACAGTCTGAATTTTCAAACTGTGACACTCCGAGGGTTAAGTCGTTGCTTGGGATAATTTGACTGCTGTTGTCAATCACTTTGATCAAGAACATACCTGCATCCCTTTGCCTGCCTCAAGATATCAATTACAAAATACAAATGCAGAGTACGTTATTATATATTTCAAAGTCCACAGACAATAATGAATGTCACATGTTCATAAGTGTTAGAATGTATCAAAATGAAATACCTACCTCCCTCTGCACATCATCGATGATGTTGACCCAGCCATGCTTGTTCTTGTTGTGGGACGCCAGAGTGTACTCCTTCTGAATGCTAACCAGCAGTTCATTCTTGATCAGACGCTTCACCTGAAGCAGCAAATGTGTCTGTCTTACAAAGGGAATGGATGAATGAATGAGTGAGTGAATGAATGAATGAATGAATGAATGAATGAATGAATGAATGAATGAATGATTGAATGGGTATTTGCAGCCTGTCACTCTATAGGCTACATAAAGCCATTGACAATGAAGATCACTGAAGCTGGTTAGAATAGAAGCGAGTCAAGCCTCAAATTCTGTTGGAGTTGGGATGGCAATGATAACAATATCGATGATAATGTGATACGGTTATGATGTTATGATGATGACAAGGTTGAGGAGGATGTAGTAACTATGATTATGTGGTGACATTGGCAGAAGAATGATGTTGATAATGATGTTTCGGTGAATTAATTATGATGTTGATGCATTCATTTGTCAATAAAGCAATAGAAAACATTTTAGAGTTTCCCCAGACAAACTGTATTGGGGAGACAAGGGGGGGGGGGGGGGGGGGGGGGGTGGGGGGGGGGGGGGGCTTGATCTCCATCTCTTGTTCTGTCTGAGCTTAACTCTTTAACCCCTGCAGCACCCGTTGCTGTCCCACATTACCACTTTATTTTCCTCTGATGTCTGCTTGAAGTTCTTTGAAATTGTGAAGTATCAACTCCCCTATGTCTGGAGACAGAGGGCTAAATGGAGACATGGCACCCAAACATGACTGTAATTTTTTTAATGTCCCCATTTCTTTCTTTCCTTCACCAGGGGGTGAGGGTGGGGGGGGTGGGGGGGGAGGGGGGGAGGGGGGAGGGGGGGAGGGGGGGGGAGGGGGGGGGAGTGGGGTGGGGGGTGATCTTATACCCTTTTTCTGACTAGAAGATAAAAAACTGCGAAAAAGTCAAATGTTCTAACCAAAATTACAACTGAATTATGGCATTGGTTTACTTCAACTTTGCTTCAATTTAACAAGTATTCATACACAGACATTTCTGGGCATTTATCTGATGTAACTGGAACAGAAGTCTTTAAAAGCTAGCAATACGAAATTCACATAACTTTTGAGAGGAAAAAGTGGCTTTACCTCAGCCTTCTTGATGAAGCCAATGGTTCCAGCGGTGATTTGGAGGGCAAAGATGAGCAGCACCATGATAAAATACTGAAAGAAAATAAAACAGCATCACTCCATAAATCACACACTCCTCTGCATTCTGCTCGGCTGAATGGTCATCATGCTTGACCTGCAGTTCCTTGCAGCTAGTTGGTGCTGCATTCAAAGCTGTGTGGACCACAGAGCTACATCCTTGAACAAGGCCCTTAACTCACACTGCTTCTCCCTATCCAGGATTGAAACTGTGAGGGTGGAGGGTGAATTTATAAAAATTCACTTTTTTAAATTCACCCACAGCCCAGTTGTTTCTCCCAAGGAAGTTAAGAAGGTGTTGGAATGATGAAAATGAGTAGCCTGAAGACCAGGAGGTAAGTGTGGTTTTGGTACCAATGAATGGATGAAAAGTTATAATGCAAACGGTGGTACCTTTATCTTTACTTCCACCTGATGTATGCAAATAGCAATTCAATGAGTCACGCAACATTGGTTTAAAAAGGTGAAGATGTGGTTTTATATAACAACTCATTACCCAGGCCTGGGTCTCAAACCTCTTTAATACTTTAACCCTTGATCATTGGGCTGCTTGACCAATCATTCACTAGCATCTAATTGGCAAACACCGTGACAGACAGATAGGATGCGCACTGTCGGGTACCAGCACCAGCTCCACTCCCTGGGGGGGGGGGTTCCACCCGGATGCTGGCTCATGGCTGCATACAAGGGTTGATCACAGCACTGTGTGCCATTGCAGCCCTCACAAGCATCCAGTTTTATCGCCAGAGGGTGGGGAGAAAAATGCAAATGAAGCAGCTTGCCCGAGGATGCGACTCAAAGATCGAAGATAACGCAAATGCCTCCATCACCAGATGCAAGGGACAGCGGGCGAGCACTCTAACCACTGGCCTACTTGTAGAGTCCCGAGGTTGGTTTCCAAGACTATGGACATGCAACCCAAAGTGATCCAAAGTGATCCAACACAACCCAAAGGGAACCTATGATTGTCTCAAAGTAATCACTGTAATAATACAGTATCAACACTGGGACGAAGAAGAGCAGAGAGTGTCTGGTTAGGGAAACAGATTTACTGCAAGATAAGATTGATGGGACACTGCATTTGATTACAGCGATCACTTTAACAGAGACTGGAAATGTCTTCTGGATTGCTTTGGAGTGCATATCCAGAGTACTACTAGGAAACCCATCTCTAGAGTACCCTGACGGAAGCCCTGACACCTGCACAAACACCAAGTCACTGCTTCACCTGTTCTTCGAGCCAAAATATTTTTACAAATAGATATGAAATGATCACAAAATTGTCAGAAACATAAAAAGCAACGAATGCAAGGAATGTTACAAATACATAAAATCACAAATATCCACTAAAATATTAAATGCTGGAAACATTAGGATCACAGTGGAAGCCTTATCGGATTGCTTCGCAGCTGCATGAATGTCGGAATTCAGGGTAAGGGTCAATAGAGCAGAGCAGCTACTCACCCCAACCAGCATGCACTGGTTCTCCAGGAAAGCACCGCAGCATCCCAGGAATCCTACCACCAGAATGATGACCCCTGCTGTGATGCAGAGTGCAGAGGCTGACAGGAAGGTGTAGGAAGGCACCAGGGACATGAAGGGGGCCCGGTTCACCTGCAGCCAAATGCCCAGCGCCAGCACTCCACAGCCAAGGAGCTGAAAATAACAGCACATCACACTTTATACCATAACATCTTATAACGTAACATAAGCCTTTACAATATTACATTTTCATAACATGACATGACATCAAATGCACTTCATGCATCCAAAAAGTGAAAATTAACAGTTGCTATGCACTAGCACAACTGCAGGCACTTGCTACTGACAGACAGACAGACAGACAGACAGACAGACAGACAGACAGACAGACAGACAGACAGACAGACAGACAGACAGACAGACAGACAGACAGACAGGCAGACAGACAGACAGACAGATAGACAGACAGTCAGACAGACAGACAAGACAGACAATACAAGACAAGACAAGACAAGACGGACAGACAAGGCAGACAGACAGCAGACAGACAGACAGACAGACAGACAGACAGACAAGACAGACAGACAAGACAGACAAGACAAGACAAGACAAGACAAGACAAGACAAGACAGACAGACAGACAGATAGACACACATACACACACACATACACACACACACACAAACACACACACACACATACACACACACAAACACGAACACACAAGTTTACACACAGATACATAGACACACACAGATCACTGCAGGCTTATCATTGATTATTTCAAGGAGCGGATGTTTAGTTGGGTCTGATGGTCTTGTTATTTTCTGGAGTTTTTGCATTGAAAAAAGTAACAAACATCTTTGGAGCTAAACTTGATGGCTGGACATGAACTTTAGCAGACACAGTAGGTCTTAAATGAAACAAGAAGGGCAAAGCCCATACGACTCACATGCTTGACCTTGACCTTTGCATGATCTTGACCTTCAGGTGACTGTCAAGGTCAAACAACTACACCTAGCAATGACATCATACACTAAGAAATGCTTTACACATTTTTCCTACCAAAATACATGTGGCCTTGACCAAGGACAAGGTCATCCAAGGTCATGCAACACAAAGCTGTTAATTCAAGACATAGGAAGCACTATGGCGCTTATTGGCATTTTCTACCATGAGATATGGTCACTTTTAGTGGTTCACTACCCCATTTTGGTCACATTTCATAAGGGTCAAAGTGACCTTGACCTTGATGATATGTGACCAAATGTGTCTCATGATGAAAGTATAACATGTGCCCCACATTAAGTTTGAAACAGTTATCTTTCATAGTTCAGGGTCAAGGTCACTTCAAAATATGTATACAATCCAACTTTGAAGAGCTCCTGTGACCTTGACCTTGAAGCAAGGTCAACCAAACTGGTATCAAAAGATAGGGCTTATTTTGCCCTATATACCATATATAGGTGTATCCAATCTCAAAACCTTCAGAGAAAATTGAGAAAATGTGAAAAATGGCTGTTTTTTAGACAACGTTTACGGCCCTTGCGACCTTGACCTTGAAGCAAGGTCAAGTCACTGTGTATGTTTTTTGATGCCTTGTCATCATACACCATCATGCCAAATTGGGTGTTGATAGACTTAATAGTCTCCGAGAAAAATCCAACGTTAAAGTTTTAAACGGACGCCCGGACGCCCGGACGGATGAAACGGGTGAGTACATAGACTCACTTTTGCTTCGCATGTGAGTAAAAAAAACCACTGCTGAGTCTTTGGTAAATTCTGACCACTACTACCACTACTACTACTGCTGCTGCTACTACTACATATTTTGTATATTAATGGTAAAACAGAAAAATAAAGATGGCTAAAAAGGTGTTGTCAATTTTCCAGAGCTGCAGCAGACTTATGCATTTGAAACTGCATAGGAGAAATGTCTCTCCTAGCACTGTTACTGAGAGACTGAGAAGACATAATCCACGTAAAGATTGCATTCTTGCTAGAATTGACTGGTACTCAATTCTTATGTTAAGGGTTACAGACTTACCCAGACAAAGACATTGAAGCCAAAGAAGATGTACTTGACCACCACAAAGCTGGTGTTCTCCCCCATCTTCTTGGGCTGCTGGGAAGAGGCAGGACCCCTGGAACACAACCAGACAACAGCATGCTAGGTGAATTATGACCATTCCCCATTTACAGGTTCATAGAACGATGGCTGCAGTTCCTTCCTTGTACATAGAGATTTTACATTATGTCTGACAGTCATCTGAGTTGTGTTGAATGGCAGGCACCCACAAAAAAGGTAGAAACAATTTTTTCCAAATGAAAAACTGAAAAAGAAACGAAGTACACAGGTGAGGGCGGGATTGCTTTGGTCAGGTGTACATGAAGTCTCCATACTGTCAGCCTGCAATAACATGGGTCATCCTTTCCAGAACTCTAACACACACACACACTTTCTCTCTCTCTCTCTCTCTCTCTCTCTCTCTCTCTCTCTCTCTCTCTCTCTCTCTCTCTCTCTCTCTCTGTATCATTGTATGTAAGACAGACAGGTATGCCTAATTCCCTACCCTTGTGAAATATATAAAGGTTAAGGGAATTGAACATTCTCTCTCTCTCTCTCTCTCTCTCTGGCTGTATGTAAGACAGACAGCTATGCCTAATGCACTACCCTTGTGAAATAAAAGTTAAGTTGAACATTCTCTCTCTCTCTCTCTCTCTCTCTCTCTCTCTCTCTCTCTCTCTCTCTCTCTCTCTCTGGCTGTATGTAAGACAGACAGCTATGCCTAATGCACTACCCTTGTGAAATAAAAGTTAAGTGAATTGAACATTCTCTCTCTCTCTCTCTCTCTCTCTCTCTCTCTCTCTCTCTCTCTCTGGCTGTATGTAAGACAGACAGTTATGCCTAATGCACTACCCTTGTGAAATAAAAGTTAAGTGAATTGAACATTCTCTCTCTCTCTCTCTCTCTCTCTCTCTCTCTCTCTCTCTCTCTCTCTCTCTCTCTCTCTCTCTCTCTCTCTCTCTCTCTCTCTCTCTCTCTCTCTCACTCTCTCTCTCTCTCTCTCTCTCTCTCTCTCTCACTCTCTCTCTCTCTCTCTCTCTCTCTCTCTCTCTCTCTCTCTCTCTCTCTCTCTCTCTCTCTCTCTCTCTCTCTCTCTCTCTCTCTCTCTCTCTCTCTCTCTCTCTCTCTCTCTCAACATGAGGTAGTACTCATCTAGTACACAGGCAGCACCGTTACCTCTGCAAGGACGGTAACATGACAAACAGGGTGTGACAGCCCAGGCCACAGCCCAGGGTCCTGTAAGTCTTTCTGGGTCTGATGCCACAGTGCTCCAGCTTAGCAGTTGCAAAATTCCTCCACACACTCCAAGACAGGAGGAAGGGCTGAAGTGCCTGGACCTGCAGTTGCTCCCACTTCTCAACTCAAGGAGAGGCTAGGGTTTGCCGCTGGGCAGGATGAGCAGCTTTCACCTTACTTGTGCTGTCCAAGTTGTCACAGTTTCACAAACACACACAAAACCAAAAAAATGCACACACAACCTTGCAAACAGTCCTCAGATTGTTTGAAAGGTTTTCACTCCTGGAAAGAGAGAACAGGAGAGAAAGAGTTTCATGTAACAAATGTACCTGCCTTCATTACTGCTCTCACTCTGCAGCAAGTTTACTTGTGTGTGAGGTCAGTAGTGCAGGTCTAGTCAGACTTTGATCCCTTTCTCTCAATCTCATGAGTGACTGAGTGTATTTAAAAGCAAAAATTGCTGGGAATTGAGTTCTTTCAGAGAAGACCAACTGCACTTCCATACAATCATGAGCTTTCCTCTGCAGGCTTTTTGGAGCAGACAGAACTCCTCTCTTATATTAAATAATCAGGCTCCTTGGGATCATTCAGTTCCTCTCTACCATGTTCAGCTCTTCTTGAAAACCCAAGGGGATGATCATCATCATATCACCAGTGAGAAGCCATTTTATGTGGAGTTTCATCTGTTGCTGCCTCAGCCTGCAAGGAACGTATGCCAACTCCTGGCCAAATTTCCTTCAAGCACAAAGAAGAGATAGCAGAGTTGCATCAGTATTCCAGTGGCTGCGTTGCCTGTCAAAATCAGTACACAGAAAATACAGCAGTGATATGTATTCTATCTGCTCTTGAAGATGTGGTAGAGCATTTCCTGTATTTCTTTGTAGACCTCCATACAAAAATATACCAACAGCCAACTATTTCCAGCAGGATTCTGTCACATTCCTAAAATAAAACACCAACTGCTTCCAAACTGTGGACACATCAAGTTTCTGAGCATTTCAAAGTCCCTGC